>VSMD01138195.1:0-15265 GCA_008750895.1 Mirza zaza | reverse complement strand
CCCACATATGGAGCAATACTTTGTGAAATAACATGACTAATAATTAGGAGGAATTAATAGCTCATTAGTCTTTAAAAATTCAATGTCTACCAACATGTGGCCTACATAAACACAGATCTGTATAATGTATGCCACAGAACCAAATGATACGTACTAGTAAAGCTTACCATCATAATGTTTTAAAGTATTTATTTTCAGAAAGAGTTTTGTTGTGATTATTTTCTGATTGGTACTCATGTAAGTACCTTTGTGTCTGCATGAATCAGGATATTTGTTCCAGCTTTCTTATGATTATTCTCTGCATTGACCCTGAAACCTTGAATTTGTAGGGCTTTATTTTGTTATTATTTTAAGGAATTATGGGTGTAGAGACTAACATTAATACATTTGTGCATGTACAATTATGCATTATGAATATTGAATCTCTGAAAATTTTTTTGTTAAATGACATGTTCACATTAAGCCCTGCCAACTATTGAATAATTCTTTCTATCATAATATTATGCATATTAAGATAAAATTTCATTTTCAAAACATAACACAATTATTTTGGTTTTAAACTATGTAAATATACACTATACATTTTTTACCAAATAATTTTCCTGTTAAATTCCTTGCTTTTTGGTGAATATATCCTCTATATTAATTTCAAACTATCATTTCATGTTATTATTTGTTTCTGATTTATTAAAGAGGTTACAAGAGTTCATATTGTTTCCACTACATATTATTATAAAATAATATTATAGCAATATTAACTACTATTCATTCAGTATATGCAAAATTGCAATATAAAAGGTTAATGAAAAATCTCTTTCACTATATTTATCTAGAGTTTTAACTCTGTAGGAAATCAGAACCATGTTGACCTGTATCCCATCTACATTGACATTAATGAATTGAATATTTTAAAAAGCATATAATTTACCGCTGTAATAAAAAATCTTAGTGGGACTTGAAATAGGAAACTGTTGTTTCAAATTGCAGCCCAAATTGAAAATAGAGACAATCCAAATATTCACTTTTAAAGACTAATGTTCATATCTTTTATGAAACCTACCTCTTAAATGAAAACCCGTACTTCTATGATAAATACCTTTGAGAAATATATATATATAATGTATATATTTAATAAAGATAACTTTCTAACAACCTTAAACTTTCATTATTTTGCAATGTCTTTATTACTTATGACTTTACATTATTAACTTAAGATATACATTGAATGGCATAATTATTAAATAAATTAATTAAAGATTTAAATAATGAGTTCTGATTTCAAATATTAATAAATATATTACAGAAACATATCACCTACACAGCTAATGAATTAGAATAGTTGGAAGTAAGTCCTAAATATCTGAATATTTAGCAACTTCCCCATGTGATTCTTGTGCACCAATTGTGAGAGTTACTGACAGGGACCTTGGGAAATGCCCCTTTTATGGACAGAGGGAGAACACAATAACATGAAGCCAGGCACGTTCTTGTGGAAAATGAGTATGTCAAGCCTTATCTTCAGAAAATGGTGTTTGTTCCTCATCCTGCCACTAAAGATGAGGAAGACAAAAACCAAACAAGCAGAGACCACAGCAACAAGGAAAGAAATGCAAGACAAATATTTAATGAATACATAAATTATGCCAATAATTCTGATGAATCCTTGCTAAAGTTCTGAATCTTTTCAGTTCTGAGGCAAATATCATTAATCTAATTTATAAAGAAATAATTTGAAGCATGGATATTATGTTATAGTACAACTGTTATATCTCAATTAAGGTAGTTTCAAAATTCCAATAAAGATTGCCTTAATTCCAGGAGATATAAATGGTTATAATCTTATTTTCTTCTACAATTATGATAAGTGCATATTCACCTATTCAGACATTCTTCACAAAATTAGAAAATGTGTCTTCCATGCCCCCAAGGAAATCTCATTAAAAGTTTTTGAACAAAAAGGTAGACACTATATTGAACATTCCTTCTGGTAATTGCTCTTATTTTAGATTATCTGGTAGTTTATATTTAAATATAGATCTCCACTATGAATTTAATATATGCAATTGCATCTTACAAAAGGAATGGAAATACCACTGAGGTAATAGAGCTCAATTTAAGTATTTTCTCTTCTACAATTCAAAGCTATCACAGCATTTCTTGTTACATTATAGTATTCAAGCTAATAAATTGTTTGCATGTATTAACTTGCTCATTATCCCCTAATAACTAAAGTAATATTTAAATAAGAAATTAGCAAATCTATTTGCTTTTCTTTCATTTTTATTAGTGGTATTTAATGTGTTGCATTAAAACATACACTGCATTTTCTCCTAAAAGAAAATATTTGAAATAATTTAGAAATTTATTTCATTATTTTAATAGTTATAAAAAATAATTTAAAAAGTCATTTTTTCACCTGAAAGCAATGTTTAGCTCCAAATATGTTCCAGGCACTATAGTATGTTCATTTGTCCATATTATGCAAAACTTATCATTATAAAAAATTTTGCAATTTAGTCTTTAAAATTATCTTCATTTATAGTTACTTAAAATTTTGCCAATTTTAAACACTAGCCAGACACTAGTATGCAGCTCTATATTAAATTGAAGCTTTCTTAGTACAAGTTCAGTGTTCTTTTCCCCCACACAGTAACCTATTTACTTTATGTTTATTTTGAATATGTCCACTTCTAGTTGTATCGTTTATAATGTCATAGTGTGATCATCATAAATCTCTGATTCAATGTGATTTGAAAAGTAAAGCACTACAAACTCACATAAAAAATCCTTGGCTAAAGCAGGATCCATGCATAATTCATCATTGTTCTCCTTCTGTTTTTCTCTGATTGCTCTATCCTTGCCACTTCCAAATATTACTTTTATTATTAATTTGGTATCAAGATGATTGGAAATGTGTCACATATCAAATACAATGTGCAAAATGGAAAAAATTCCCAAGTTATTCAGTGGAGTGAAGAATTTTACTCAGATTACTACTCCCAGGGGATATAGTTTTATGTCTGATTACCTAACTTAGGTTAAAATCACATTCTTAAACCACTCGCCATTATGGAGTTTGGAAGCACTATAATTCACTTTGACTATTCAGAATTTATAACTAGAACTTGGAGTGTGGTCACTATGACTTGACTCACTTAAATGATATTGGGATTCTGTTAGTAAGAAGAAACAAGGGAATTTATATTTTAGGGGAATCATTAATGATGCCTTCTACATTTGTCTTCTGGAGTGTGAAAATGGTAAGCAAATTAAATTGACTAGATTATTAAATGAGATTGAGGTATGCATTAAGAAAGAAAAGGTGCATGAACATTTGTGTTTGCTGTGTGTGTTAAAAATTGTTAGTAAAATGTACAAAAGAATAGAAATATGAGTAAGATATAAGATGCTACTTATAAAACGAACATAAATTAAAATAAATTATATACACATGCCTAGATACACATTGTTTTTAATTTCTTCATGATGAAAAAGAAGAACATATTTTTATGATGTTTTAATTTCTCTATGGACACAAAGTATTTACTTGATAATTCTGAGGGAGTTAGAATATTAAACTGTTGAGAGTTGCACAAAATTTCAGGCACTTTATGATGGTTTATATTACTTATTTAGGCTGTGAAGTCATCTTGTACTTTTTGTGTTACTTTGGTGAGCTTCACTGGGAACAAAAGAATAAGTCAAAATGAGATATAAAACTCTGTTTTTTTAGAACGGTGCAATTAATATGAGAGCAAAATACATATATGTTAGCTGGTTTTTGAGATAAACTTAAGTAATAAAAGTTCATAGTAGAGTACTGTTGAATTATTCAATTTAGATCAGGCTATGCAGCAGTAACCAATAAATTCTGAAATCACAGTGTTGTAGGACAAGAGAGGTTAATTTATAACTCACAGAAAGACTGCTATAGGTCAGAGGAGTCGGTCTTCAACATAGTGACTTAGGTTTGTACATTCTTCCCTTCTTAAGCTGCTGCCATCTCAACATGTGGAATACAGCAGGTGGAGAGGAAAGAAGAGGAGAAATAGCTTTTAATTGCCTCCACTAGACACATAACATCTCAATCCAATTCAACGACAAGAAAGATTGTGATATAAAAGATGTGTTCTAGCAACTCTGTAAAAGAAGCTTTGGCTAGGTGAATAGGCAGTCTGTTTAAGAAGGTAAAGAAGGAAAGAAGGAGGAAACAGTAGATGTTACATTTTATAAATGTACCCCAATATCCACGTTTCATCTCTGTAGTGATTATTCTTTCACATGTGGCTACATGACTTGCTTTGACCAATGGAATGATCTTAGAAGAGAAGTTTTCCTGTAGAATAAGAGCTTTGAGAGCCCTAGTAGTCTTTTACCCCTGCCAAGATGAGTGGACATGCTCCAGTAGTATGCTTAATCAACATTGCAGGGGACAAACAAGGTTAATGGAATGACCCTTTAGGCTGCAGGGTTTTCATGACTGTCTCAACAACCTTGCAGATACTCATTTCCTCCATTGTTCAAGTAAATGCTAACTTGCTTACATGAAATTCTAGGGGTCAAACCTAAAAGGTCCTAGTTCTCTATCTGAAGTTTCAATGAGGGACTTAGAACTGAGTGAAGCTGTATAATAGCTTCGATTCTGTTGTAACTCCCACTGAACCAAAAGAGCTAGGAGATTACAGCAGGATTCTGCTCAAGGCCTAGGCTAGAATCCACTTGATTCATCTATGTACTCTCTGTGAGAGGTTAGGCTGGTCATTTCACATCTCTGAGGTCCTTTCCTCGGGCATCAAACTGGGAAAATGATAGCATCTAGTTCAAGCAATGTTGTTTTTAGATTAAACCTGAGTAATGCTATTTATATTTATGTTTCAGCAAAGTTGATGTTCTTGTCATAAAACTGACTACATATATTGCCAAAGAAAATGCCTATTTGGCGAACTCAAAATTTAAAATATACGTTGACTAGAAATATCACATATGTATTTCTAGGCTGAATACCTTTAAAATATCTTTATAATACAAGGTTTGCAAAGGTGACCTAGATCTCTATAACTTCACACCACTTTCCCTAACTACTCTATAGGTCTTGTTTATTTAAAAAATGTACTTTTAAATTTACTTTTTTTATTTCAGCATATTATGGGGGTACAAATGTTAAGGTTATGTGTGTTGCCTTTCTGTCCCTGCCCACCCCCCGGAGTCAGAGCTTCAAGCATGGCCATCCCCCAGATGGTACACATCGTACTCATTATGTATGTATATGCCCACCCCCTCCTGCCTCCTCCCATCTGCCTGACACTCAATAAATGTTATTCCTGTATGTCCACTTAGGTGTTTATCAGTTAATATCAATTTGCTGGTAATTACATGTGGTGCTTTTATTTCCATTCTTGGGATACTTCACTTAGTAGAATAGGTTCCAGTTCTATCCAGGAAAATACAAGAGGTGCTATATCACCATTGTTTCTCATAGCTGAATAGTACTTCATGGTACACCTATACCACATATTCTACTCCTGTATTGATGGACACTTGGGTTGTTTCCACATCTTTGCACCTGTGAATTTTTCTGCTATAAAAATTCTAGTGTAGGTTTATTTTTTATAGAGTGTCTTTTGTTCTTTTGAGCAGATGCCCAGTATTGGGATTGCTGGATCAAATGGTAGATCTACTTGTATTGCTTTAAGGTATCTCCATATTGCTTTCCACAGAGGTTGAACTAGTTTGCAGTCCCACCAGCAATGTAGGAGTGTTTCTATCTCTCCGCAACCATGTTAACATTCGTTGTTTTGGGACTTTTTGATAAAGGCCATTCTCTATGCAGATAAGTGATATCTCATTGTGGTTTTGATTTGCATTTTCCTGATGATTAGAGATGTTGAGCATTTTTTCATATGTTTGTTGGCCATTATTCTGTCTTCTTTTGAAAAGTTTCTGTTCACATCCGTTGCACACTTTTTGATAGGGTTGTTTGATTTTTCCTTGCTGATTTTCCTGAGTTCTAAATAGATTCTACTTATAAGCCATTTATCAGATGTGTACTTTGTGAAAATTTTCTCCCACTCTGTAGGTTGTCTGTTTGCTCTTGGGGAATTTTTGCTCTCAAGGCAGCCATGGAAAAAGAAAAAGAAAAATAGTTTAAACATCAACAATTTTTGATTAGAGGTATGTGGAAGCCTGCACATGTGCACATAAGAGTTTGGTGTGTTAGGGAAAAGAAGGCATCCGGCTTGGTTCCGCCTCTCCACTGGAGGTGTGGGCAGTTCCCTGCAATGAGATATGCCACTCAGGGGCCGCCCTGGCTCGCAGAACAAGAGGTGGGGAGCTCGGGGGGTGCAGGCTGAGGCTGACTCGAGCAGGCAGACAGGGACGAGGTGGAGAACTAGATATGGAGAAGTGTGGGAGACAGAAGACTCCACCATCAGCGGACTCTGAGGTCCAGGGATTGCACCTGCTCAGCGACAGGGAGGGGCAGCCGGGGGAGCAGTAAGGGACAGAAGTCAGGTCAGGTCCGAAGCTTCAGAAATCGAGGGATCCGGACGCTGTTTGTGGCAGAAGAGTGGAAGCCCAGTGCTGTGTCAGAGCAGGAACAGGCTTTTGCCCCAGAATCCGTGGAGGAGCCGTGACCAGGTCCCGTGGGAGGCGTGTGGTAGGTGTAGATGCCCGCTCTGCAGTGACTGGGGCCGGTTCCTTGTAGGGCCCCTCTGAGCAAACAGGCGGGCAGGTGCAGCCCCCCCTCAGAAAAGCCTGAATAGAGTTAAGTAAATAAAAATTAGGTAACAGTTCTTATAAGTATTATTGGCTAAGAAGAGATGTGGTCTTCCTAAAGATATCTAATGTGCTGTCTCTTAATGTACATATTAATCTGGTTCCCCACTTAACGATATTGTCTTGAATATGTCTGGCATATAGTAAGTGCTTAATAAATACATATTGAATTAATTTTAAAAAGTGGTTTTTTTTAGTGGTTTTAGTGGTTTTTATGGACATTTCTGTCCATATTTGCCAACTGTGAGATGTAATATATGGCTTGATCAAGTTTAAAATCCCCTTAAAAATATATAATGTTAGAGGCTTATCATAAAGAAAGAAAACCTAATCCAATCCATGTTATGCCTGCAAAGCTCATTTATACATAGAAACGAGGTTAGAGATTTATTGATTCCCTAGACTCAGGGTACAGGAATCACAAAATATGTTTTCACAAGGACAACTAAACCAATTGAAGTTTACAGCATAATAAAATAAAAGAAATTACTGAGTGTTTTGGGGGCAACAAACAGCAGTGATCTCACTCTGTTTCCTCAGAGGTTTGAAATGGTAGAGAAATCTTGGTGTGTAAGCTATAATTGTTAATGGCAAAATACTCAGTGGAGACACAAGAGATTAGAAATGATGCTCTGAGGACCAACAGTGATTCAGAAGACATTCTAGATAGCAGGCTCAGGGTAGACATTTGCTTTGAATTATGTTTCTCATGCCAGTAGGGGATTTATTTGGAAAGCTAATCACAAACATATTTGTTAGAAATAAAAAAAAGAATATCACTAATAAGTGATCATAAGTGTTGTTATTTTTATAAAAATGTTTTAAATTTTAAAGAAAAAAATAAAAGATTATGTTCAAGTTTTTCATAACATAAATTTAATTTGAAATCCCGGTAATGGTATATTAAAAACTGAATTAATTTCAAAAATAGACTGGAAGGAAACTCTGATTCTGTTTGCTTTTAAAAAACTTTGGATAGTTTTGAAGCATATTCAGTTTAATTTTTAAAAAATATTCCTTCATTACATAGATGCATGTGAAATTTAATATTTAATAGGAGCTAGATACATATAACATGAGGGTAATGGATATCTTAGATATATTTGGTGGCATTTCAGAAATCTTAAATTATCCTAAAATTGTTCTCACTTTTTCAGCTCATGTGAATCATTTTCCTTTGCAATTTTGCTCTCAGTTTAATGTATATATTTGCTAAGTAATAGAGATTCAAATCCTCAGTGATAATTATGTTTTACAGATAACAATTGTAGAGGTTAGTTAAGCTAGAATTGACTATTATTAACTAAATCAGATGATAGATCCATTCAAACCTTTTCTGTATAGTTAAAAAAAAGTTCATGTATTTTAATAACTATTTGCATAAACAGAATGGGCAACTTAGATATTTGACAAATTGATGAAACCCCTTCTGATTAAAAACAATGAAAGACCATAAAGATAGTTGTAAAATTACCAAAGTTTTTTTTTATTAACAGAAAACAGAGGACATAGCCACATTTTGAGAGGTACATTCTTTCTTAATTATGCTTCCTAAAAATATTGTTTAATAGGAAAGAGCATAATTCCTTCCTAAAGAAAAAATATTTATTGATTAATTAAATACCATAAACTGACAATTTAATTTAAAATTTGTTTGGAAGTTCACTACAATGCAGATTAACATGTATTTATGCAAGAGACAATAGTAAATGCAGTCACAAACATTAATTATAAAAGATACCATATATATCTAGAAATTGTTTCTATAAGAGGGTATAGAGGCACAAAAGACTACAGTTTCAGGGTATATATAGACAATTTAATCGCAGACAGATATGCCTAAAAAAATTCAATTTTATAATAGATGCCTCATTTTTTTTCATCAAGAAAGCATTGAAGCCTTTATCTTTTAAAAACAGCTGGTATTTGAGTGAGGACATTTAAACTCAAGAATCAGTTATAGCATCTCTAATTCATTGTCCAATCATTTCCTTGCCACAATCCATATATTTTAATTATAGTACAAGTCAATATGGTGTATAAAACAGACTAACACATCTTAAATCATATTTTAGATACATCTTATTAAACTTTAGTTTTGTTTGACTAAGGTAAATTATTTTATTATATAAATGTCAACTATCAATATTTTATTAAATTATTACCAAAAGTAATGGATTAAAATATTTATTCATTAAAATTTTTATTTAATTTTCTAAACAGTCATATTTGTGATTTTTTTTCTGTTTTCTAATATCACAGTAGTCACTGCATGCATTCTTCAATTAAATAAACAAATCAGCTAATTAAATAAAATGCCTTTATAATTTCATGTTGACTCACGTGCCCCAGCAAAATGTTATTTTCCCCTAATATCATTAATACACATTTGTGAACTACATTATTGAGGAAAAAAAAATCACTAAACTATATAATGTAAAAATGTATTAAAATTAAAAAGCCATAAAAGCAAAATGCAGCTAGAGAAATTGAAGGGAAATAACCAATAAAGAAAAAAATGAAACTGTTCAAAAAAACACGAATCTTTTACATGTTCACAATTTTTGACATAGCAAACCTGTCTACTTCTTTAGCCTGGCTGAGCTGACAGAGTATCCCACGAAGCCTTGTAGTCAGGAATCACAGACAACAGTAGATAGATTGGGGATTTAGAGGGCAAGGGAGATGCTCTAAGTGAAAGCACCAATTTATCAACCTCTGACAATACTGAGTCTGCAGGAAACACCAGGAAGGTGAGCAGATAACAAATGACAGTAAAACAAGAAATGGAAAATAGATTTATCATCTGATTCAGTGCAAGTTAATTGATAAAGGGGGAAAGTCTTAAGATTTTTTAAACATGAGGTAAATTGTACATTACATTCTTGGGTTTCACTATAATGCATTTTTGGCTATAAAACAGAACTCTTAATGAATTTCATATATAACTCCATGTTATTTTTCTTTCATGCAAAGAATATCATATTTCAAGTCATTCAATAATGATAATATCATTTACTTTAATGTAAAATAGTCTTATAAAATATTACTAAGACAATCTTAAATGCCTATTGGAAAATATGCATCGAATTTATGCAAAGGGAAAAAGGTAAACATTTAACTTGTTTAACATTATGCAAATAAAAGAAGTGACTGACAATATTTACCACTGATTAATTTGAATATATTTTCATCCAGAGACTTCAAAGTCATGCTATAAATTTATGCCAAATATATCATTCTTCACTATGAAAATATTGGTTCATTGTTGATCTATACATGCTAAATACTAATTTATGTAAGGGATGCCACATAATTCACAAGCCATTTTTTTTCATACCATTACACTACAAATTCTTTAACATGTTAAGCATACTTTGTTCATAGATATTGCATGGTAACAATCTAGAACTATCAACCCTGATTAATCCATCAATTTCAGCAAGTGCAGATTTATCATAAAAACTTTTTAAAATTCCAATTTCACTATTATCATCACTATCATCTCCACCAATACTTTACCAATCTGAAGAGAGACCATTGTCTTGCTTTAGCTCTGAGAGTATTTTTCCTATTATGCTTCTCTTTTCATCATATGTTCTCTTTGTTTCTGGATATGTTAGTAGATGGATTTATAACATTCTGGATTTAATCTTCACACATCTTTATGTTTAAACATATCGAATTTTTGTCCACTTGGGCTAAGTTGTATGATAATTTCTGCTTATCCAGCTTTCATCCATCTATTTATCTATCATCTGTCTATCGATCTCTGTTTATCTATCTATTGTAATTAATCTCTAATAACTTTTTTTCTCTATTATTTCTCTTGTTTGATAAATTTGGTATCTCTCTTTCAAGACTTTGGTTTTCCATATACATTTCAATGTATTTACCTCAATGTTTGATTGCCTCTTAGTATTTCCATGTTGTTTTGTTATAATTTGCCCTTACTATTCCTATAGGAAACTGGAACATTTTAGGAATAGAAATATGACACCATACTGTTTTTTAATCGATGAGTTTCCTTCTTTTTCCTCTGTTGTCACCAGTTACTCAGGACCCTTCCCTAACTCTCCAGATCAGAAGCTAGCATTTGTTGTTCTGTCCTGGGAGCAGGTGACTTGACTACAGGTTGGTGCTCATAAATGGAGGGCAGAGTTCACTTACTCAACAACATGTCTGAATGTAGTCTTTCCCACCATGCTCCCTGATAGTCTAAAAGACAGAGATTCATCTATGGTTGTTTCCCTCTATGGTTACAGTTATCTGCAATAGCTGCCTTTCTGAGAAGTCATTTGTGTCAGAAATTTTGTGCTGGAGAAACTACTTTAGTTTTTTGTTTTTTTTTTAAATTTCAGAATATTATGGGGGTACATATGTTTAGGTTACATATATTGCTTTTGCCCCACCTAAGTCAGAGCTTCAACATGTCCATCACCCAGACGGTGTGCACCACACCCATTACGTGTTTATATAACATCTCCAGACGGTGTGCACCACACCCATTACGTGTTTATATACTATCTCCTTCCCCCACCATCTACCTGACACCTGATGAATGTTACTACTATATGTGCACATAAGTGTTGATCAGTTGATACCAATTTGATAGAGAGTACATGTGATGCTTATTTTTCCATTCTTGTGATAATTCACTTAGTAGAATGGGCTCCAGCTCTATCCAGGATAATATAAGAGGTGCTAGATCACCTCTGGTTTTTTTTGTTTTTTGTTTTTTTTTTTTTTTTTTTTTTTGTGGCTGAGTAGAACTCCATGGTATACATATACCACATTTTATTAATCCTCTCATGTATTTATGGGCACTTGGATTGTTTCCACATCTTTGAAATTGAGAACTGTGCTGCTATAAACATTCTAGTGTAGATATCTTTTTTTATAGAATGTCTTTTGGAGAAGCTAATTTAAATCTGAAAATTGTTCCTTTCTTTCATGACATCTGTACGTATTTTAAAAATTCTCCTCAACACATTTTTCTTTTAAAATATTCTTACAGATTATTCTTTTTTCCTTTTCTTCTCAGTATGTTCATTTGGGAAAGAAAGATAAGCACTCATGTTCAATCTGCTATCATTATCTATGTGTTTATTATTACAGTTAACTGAATATATCTGTAATAAAATCAGTTACAAAGAACCAGAGACAGATAAAATGGAGTGGAATGTAAGCTGTAATTTAGCAGTAAGTTATCTTAGACACTTTAGATGACTTTCTGATTCTCAATGTTATCATTTATATATATAGTGAAGATAACAAAGACTACCCAATAAGTGTGTTGCAAGAGTTAAATTACAGAATACATGTGAAGTGCTTAACACAATGCTGGGTATATAGTGAGAACTTGATAAATATTAGATGTTATTATACTGAGAATGCACATTCAACAATGATTGTTTTTCATTTTCCTCTTACCCATTAAATAGACATATGCTCTAAACTAAAAGCTTAGAAAATATGGTAAAAAACAAAGGAAGGAAATAACACTTGTCCCAAATTCCAACACCTAAGTTATAACTATATTTTGTTGACATTCATATTTATATTTAAGTGTGGTAAATAGTTATAGATACTACATTTACATAGTGATTCATAGTTATTTTTTCATAAAGTGTTATAAAATTTTATAAATTATTAAATATTTGCCTTATTATTCTTAATGACTAGAATGTATTTTTAATTAGAACAAAATTATTTTTAAAGATTACATACATGAATATATTAAATATGATTATTCTTGCAAACACATTGTTGAATTTGGACATTTAGTCTGTGTGAATTTTTTTCCTTTGAATACTGTGGTTGTCATCTATATTATGTACATATTTGGTCAAATATAGTTAGTCTTCACCTTAAAGTTTCAGAAACTTGAAGTTCCAGAAACTCAATTCCTTTGTCAAAATATACATACTTACTTTTTTTGAATATCAAAATACCCTGCAAAGGAGTTACATTTCACTAGTAATAGTATGTAAATTCTGGGAGTATAGGAATTTGGGTCTGTTTTTTTTCTTTTTTCCTTTAGTAAATTGTCAATTCATATATTTTACAATTATGTATTAATGAAAGTCCATCATACTCTTGTTGATGTAAGTTTTTAAATTTGGAAAATCAAAATTTCATCTAGTATTTTGCAAATATATTCACCATTAATACTTTGTGTATGACATTTCTTTCATTTTCAATTTTTATGTTCACACATACTTTCTGATTTCTCCCTTAGATGTCATGAATAAGGTATTAACCTAATTATATGATTAGATAGGTAAAATATTTTATTATTTTGTACTTTTAGTCTAAATATAATTTTTTCTTAAATTTATGTTTGTATGTAAGATGAACCAGAAACCTAACTTTTTGTTTTCCAAATGATCAATCAGGATTTTCACCATATTTTATTAGCTCTCCTTTAACTTAATATGCTATTTTATACATTAATATATTTTATCAAACCCCCACTATTTTAAAATGTCATTTTATAAATTATATTACTAATTCTATAAAATGAAGTTGTTTCTGTCCTTTCCGTCTATTCCTGAACAATATTGCATTGCTTTGAGCATTGTAAACTCTCCTCTACTCCACCACAAAATTCCAATCACACCTATGTTTGCCATGGTAGTTGTTAATAAGAGTGGGAAAGAGGGTAAAATCCATTGTTGCTTGTTAATTTAAAAACAAATCATCAAATATTTCTCACATTAAGTTGGTATAATACTTCTTAGACACTTGTGAGGAGATAGTGCCCTTGTTCCTCAGAAGATTAAGTTGTATGTAGAGTGGACTGAGAATAAATGAGACATATGGCTCCCCCGGCCTAAGCAAAAATATTGCTCTCTCTTCACACTATTCTTCCAGATTAGCTATCTATTTAGAAGTATATGGTTAAAACTCTAGATACAATTAAAACAAACTTAATTCACTGAAGTGTCCTCCTTTTTTCAAGTCTTTAATTATATAAAATGGTTGATGGAGTATTCCTAAGAGTCCAAATTCGGCCTTATAGAAAATCTACTGTGATTATTTTTTATGAATGAGGCATAGAAGTTTAACACTAGACATCTAGCATTAAGTTAAATTTGTTTAATCACTTTATTGCCATCCTATGGCCTTAAAATGTGGTTTTCAAAGTATGCTCTGAACTCTCCTTGCAGTAGAATTCATTAGAGATCTTGTTAAAATATAGTAATTTTGAGTATTTCTTCAGATTCTTGAAATCTTAAGGTCCAAGAAAACTGCATTATTAAAATATCTCCAAATGAATCTTTTGGTTACGAATATTTGGTACAAGATAGTCTAGCACATATAAATTTCTTATGCAATTCTGCTATTGTCTAAAGTAAGTCTATTATCTTATTTTTAATAACTTCTCCAGGAAAGAAAATACAAAAAATAAACTTGTGATGTATTGAATTCATTTGGAAAAATAAATATGAGTACCTTTTTAGATAATTATAAGACACACTGTGCAAAGGAATTAAAGTACAAGTTGACCATGAAAGAAGCTATGTAATTAACACAGATATTTGCCTATGGAAGACAGATAAGGATAATACAAATAAATGGTGCCTGACTTTCTCGTCCATATTCTAACTCTGGTCACATTTTTTGTTGTCCCACTTTGAATTATAGCAAGAGACGATTGCAGATGCATTCCTCATGCCTCAGGAGTTAAGACATATCAAGATTTCCCATAGAAGTAATCAATTCTAGCTTCTTTTAGGAGCTTTGAGCTTTATAAACAATCCCTCCTTAAAAGGGAATTGACAGACCAAGTAATCTTCAGTAAGCTATCTACCATGAAGGGCCTTCTTCCTATTTCATGATACTGCTTTAAACAAGTGGACATAAAAATTACTGTTCTTGCTTCACAATCCATCTGCCATATCTGGATTGGTAAGCCCTTACTATAAAAACACATTTCAAAAACAAAGCCAGGCGTGCTTTATGTCATTCCACATGAGAGAGTACATTTCCTAGGACCCTATTAAATCAATGTACCTCTTTTTCCCACTCCCTGCCATCTTCTGGCCTCTCCTCAAGAATAAAACATGGCTAAACTGAAGAGTGACAGAGTGAAAGAGCTGAAGCTCTGCCTTTTTTGGCCTGAATGACCATATTGGCAAATCCTGTCATGTTGCAGGCAAAATCCACCAGTCTCTTTTAAATTAAGATAGTTTCCTCATCTTCATTTGTGTTTAATAACATGACATTTTTGCAGAATCCAGGCTATTCATTTTGTAAAACTACCTTTATTTGGGTTTGTCTGATGCTTCTGTCCCGACTGTATTTGCTTATATTCTAATAAAGTAAAGATATGACATGTTACTTCTGAGATTAGGTTATAGAATGATAGTGGCTTCTGACTTGAGCCTCTCACTCTCTTTCTCTCTCTCTTGCTTATTCTGCAGAAAGCCAGTTGACATATTGTAAGTTGATCTATGGACAAGCCCATGAGGTAAGGGACTGGTAT
>VSMD01138193.1:0-53407 GCA_008750895.1 Mirza zaza | reverse complement strand
CCAAAGTGCTGGGATCACAGGCATAAGCCATTGCACCCACCTCTTTATTACTATTCTTTATTTGGTGAGATATCATTCTCATGCTTTCCTTTAATTCATTAGAAATGGGTTTTTTCTAGTTCTATGAACATATTTATAAAGCAGAGTTAATGTCTAGTAAGCTCAACATTTGAGCAGCCCCAGGGACAGTTTCTGTTGACCTGGAAGGTTTTTTCTTCTGTATATGCCATACTTTGTTTCTTTGTATGTCTTACAATTTTTTGTTGAAAACTGATCATTTAAAAAATACAGCGAGGCAGGTTTGGACACCAGCCTCTCTTCCCCTCCCTGGGTTTGTTGTTGCTATTTGTTGTTATTGTTTTTTGTTGCTGCTGCTACAGCTTGTTTGGTTCATGACTTTCATGAATTAATTCTGTAAAGTCTGTATTCTTTATAAGATCTGACCATCAAAGTCTCTGCTCAGTTAGCTCAGTAGGCAGCTAATGAATGAATATTTATTTAAATATCTTGAACCAGTGGATCTCCCAATCTTTCCCAAGCAATTCTTTATGTGTGTTTTGGGGTCTGCCTTCGGTGGTCATATAGGCAGTTTACAACTCTGCCTTAGCCTTCACTTCCTGCTTGTGCAGAGCCTCAAGGTAGCCAGAGATGAGGGATTAGGAATTTCTCAGGTCTTTCCTGGGCATGTGCACAGCCTTGCAGGTGCACATGGCTTTCTAGAGTCCCAGGGATTTGTCCAACCTTTTCAAAGCCCTTATGGACATCTCATTCCTCAGTGCTTTTGGGGGAGGATTTTAAAATATTTTTTACTCAGCCTCTTGTTATCCCCAATTAGAATCACTGCCTCAGTGCCACAGTCCAGAATGCAAAATAAAAAAAAAAAATAAAAAAAAAAATAAAAAAAAAAGAATCACTGCCTCAGGATGCTGCAATGTTTAAAATTTTCCACCGATTATTTTTGACAAACACGCTGGCAATATGGCCATTTGCACAGAAAAAGTTCTGAGTCAGGTCAAATAAAGAAAAGCCCTGAGAATACTGATTTACAGGCAACTTCCAAACAGGTCACATGAGACAGTTCTCTAGGGATGAGGCTTTTTGGAAAGCTCCAAATCCATTCTGTTCCCTTCCACTGGCTGCCAGTTTGCTGATCTTCACAGTGAACTATAGTTGTAAAGTTGTTGGTTTCCAAGGCTACCATGGGGTAAGACTAGGGCAATTTAAAATGCAACAGTGCTCACTGTTCATGATAACATTCAATCATTTTTCTTAAATAAATGCTCCCAGATTGTTGGAAGCATTTGGTTAATATCCGAAGCTCTGAAAAAGTTCTTTTTTTTTTTTTTTTTTTGAGATACAATCTTGCTTTGTCACCTAGGCTGGAATGCAATGGCATGGTCATGGCTCACAGCAACCTCAAACTCCTGGGCTCAAGCAATCCTCTTGTCTCAGCCTCCTGGGTAGTTGGGACTATAGGCATGCACTACCACACCCAGCTAATTTTCTTTATTTTTTGTAGAGACAGGGTCTTGTTATGTTCCCCAGGCTGGTCTCAAACTTCTGGGCTCAAGTGATCCTCCTGCCTCAGCCTCTCAAAGTGTTGGGAATATAGGCATGAGCCACCATGCCCAGCCTGAAAAAGTTGATTTTCACCATTTTTTTTTTTTTTTTTTTTTTGAGACAGAGTCTCACTCTGTTGCCCAGGCTAGAGTGAGTGCCATGGCGTCAGCCTAACTCACAGCCACCTCAAACTCCTGGGCTCAGGTGATCCTTCTGCCTCAGCCTCCCGAGTAGCTGGGACTACAGGCATGCGCCACCATGCCCGGCTAATTTTTTTCTATATACAATTAATTTATTTCTATTTTTTTTAGTAGAGATGGTATTGCTCTTGCTCAGGCTAGTTTCGAACTCCTGACTTTGAGGGATCCTCTCGCCTCAGCCTCCCAGAGTGCTAGGATTACAGGCGTGAGCCACCTTGCCCGGCCTGATTTTCACCATTTTTGCTAGTGTTTTCATTACTTTTACAAAGGAGTAGAGTTTTAAGAGGTCTTTACTCCACCATTCTTTAAGTGTTTCTCTTAAAAGAACATTTACAAATATTACCTTGATTCTATTCTACACTTTTCTGTTTTCTTTCTATTCACAAGGTAGCATATTTCTTTCCTTTTCTCTTTTTTTTTTTTTTTTTTTTTTGAGACAGAGTCTCACTTTATTGCCCAGGCTAGAGTGAGTGCCATGGCATCAGCTTAGCTCACAGCAACCTCAAACTCCTGGGCTCAAGCAATCCTGCTGCCTCAGCCTCCCAAGCAACTGGGACTATAGGCATGCGCCACCATGCCCGGCTAATTTTTTTCTATGTACATTAGTTGGCCAATTGATTTCTTTCCGTTTATAGTAGAGATGGGGTCTCGCTCTTGCTCAGGCTGGTCTCGAACTCCTGAGCTCAAATGATCCACCCACCTCAGCCTCCCAGAGAGCTAGGATTACAGGCGTCAGCCACCGCGCCCGGCTCCTTTTCTCTTTCAGTGAGTAAATCATAAAATTCAGAGAGGAGAATATGAAAAAACATATTTTCTGATTATTTTTTTTTAGTAGTTTCCTTGTTCTATGGTGTTGTGGAGGAAAGTGTCAGGACCAAGGTAAACCTAAGCTGTTTCTTTCCAAAGAAATAAATGTAAATCCAGAAGCACAGCTTTTCTAGTTCTGTGCTAGTCATGAAGTGAACTGGGGATTGGAGACTTATTCGATTAAGGAGGGATAATAGAAGATATGTAATATTCCAAGAAAAGAGGGTTTTATGCCTGAGTTCCCTGCAGGGAGAAGAACAGTGCTTTCTAGACGGACAAGGCATATGATGATTACACAACTCTGAATTCCATTTTGCTGCTATTTACCCCTTCTGAATAATAGATGCTGAGACACAAAATAAAACCATAATGAGTACATTCCCCTTCTTGAGCAAAACTGGAATTGGTAAAAGATGACAGGTGACAGGTAATGGCAACTGGTGATTCATTCCCCGTGATACCTTGGGCCAAATTTCGGAAGCCAGTGTATTTTCAGGAGGGGTGGAAGATTTGCATGGATGACCTCACCCAGAAGCTCAGCATATAAACAGGAGGTGAGTTATCAGTCCTACCCAGTTCCAGGCTCAGCACTTTCCAAACAGATCAGGACCATGGCAGCCCTCCATCCCATGCTGCTGCCACTGGTGCTTCTTCTGTGCCTTGGACTGCAGCTTTCTGCAGCCACCTCTGCAAATTACAGTGACAACTGTATGGTCTTTGATGAGATCTTCACCAGCACCAGCCCAGGCATCAGGGTCAATTCAGACACCTACGAAAGGAACACAGTCTACACAGGTGAGTAGAAGCCACCATTCTCTCTGCTGTCCTTTGTTCTCTGAGATGGGTTAACCAGAATTTCAGAACATACCCCTTTACCCCTACGCTCGATTACACAAAACATGTTTTTTAAAACAGATGCGAAATGGGGGAAGAAAGAAAATGAATAAGACTATGTGAGAGAGTAGATTGGGGCAGGGGGACTGTTTCTGCATGTCCCCTGTGAACCTGAGCCATAGGAATCACAAAGTCTTGACACCCAGATTAACTGAGCCTCGGCCAAAGCACCACAGTATGTAGTCTTTTCGCATCTGTCCGACAGAACAGTGCCACTGTGGATGCTCATATACTGCACAGCTCCAGGGGGTACTATTTGCATTTAGTCCCTGGGTGGGAAATCTAGTGAGCCACCCAGGGACGGTATTACTATCCCACTTTATATATGAGGAGCCTGAAGCCAAGAGAAATCAAATGACCTTTTCAGGGTTTCCCAGCTAGTAAGTGGCAGAACCAGATCTCGAATCTTAAGTCTCTTTATTCTTAACCCAGTGCTTTTCTTGGAGGTGTCTAGTAAGTATTTTTCTAAATACCCTTTTTTGCATCAGCCAAACCTACAAGACAAAGACTACACTTTTTAATGAGTTTCATAATAACAACATTAAATATGGTGCTTTACATGTAATAATGACCTGTTCTTACCATTATCATTCCCATTTTGCAAATGAGAAAACAGAGGCAGAGATGCTAAGTGATTTACTCAGGTCACAGAGCTACTTAAATAGTGGAGCTTGGAGATGAACCAGCATTCTAGCTTCAGAGACCCTACACTACACACCTTCTCCATTATAGTAAGGATAGCTTACGCTTCTATGTGCTGGATATGTTTTAGGGGTAGATCCAATTATCATCCCCATTTTACAGATGAGAACTGAGGCATAAAGAAGTTAAAAATATACATAAGGTCACTAATAAGGAACGTAGCTATATTTCAATCTAAATAACACAGTCAAAATGTGTCCAGCTTCATCCAGACAGACTGCCCAGCTTCAGAGCCTTCCTTCCCATCAACTGTGTTATCCTGCCTCTCTTAAAAGTCTAACCAAATCTTGCAGAGACTGGCATGGTGATATCCACGCTTGTGGTCTAGATTCCAGACTTCGGCAGGTGGACAGCCACGGCGCATGACTTCACACACTCATCCCGGCTTGTCTTTTGTCCTAATTTTTTTTGGAGGCTGCCACCAAGTGCTTCCGTTGTGACAGGGCTAACTATGCCCCACTGCCTCAGCCCGTGGATATTGTCTTGACAGGGCAGGGAGGATAATCTTGAAATTCAAGATGAGCACCCAGTAGACATCTGTGTGACCTGGGGAAGGACCTGGTAGGGTCAGAGACAAAAGAGATTACAAGCCCCTGAGGCAAGACTACGTGTCTTGAGGTGAGAAATTTTGCTATTGCTATGGCCACTCCACCCTGAACGTGCCTGAGCTCGTCTGATCTTGGAGAAATCAGTCATGTCAGGATGCTGGAGGAGAAGACAAGGGAGCCTTCTGACAGTGCAGAGATAGGAAAAGGAGGGGCAATCTCAGCAGTTACAGAGGTGTTAGGTGGAGCCAGGGAAAGGGGAAGGAGGAAAAGAACTAAGGGTCCTTGAATGCCTGCACATGCCGTGCACCTTCAAACTTCATGAGATTCCATCTTAGTACAGAAATGTGCTGCGAAAGCTCTGGGACAAAATGACTTACTATACCCTGATGTAAGTTGAGGGTCAAAAATCCTACGCCCAAGCCGGGTGCAGTGGCTCACGCCTATAATCCTAGCACTCTGGAAGGCCAAGGCAGGCGGATTGCTCAAGTTCAGGAGTTCAAAACCAGCCTGAGCAAGAGTGAGACCTCGTCTCTACTATAAATAGAAAGATATTAATTGGCCAACTAATATATATAGAAAAAAAAATTAGCCAGGCATGGTGGCGCATGCCTGTAGTCCGAGTTATTCGGGAGGCTGAGGCAGTAGGATCACTTGAGCCCAGGAGTTTGAGGTTGCTGTGAGCTAGGCTGACGCCACAGCACTCACTCTAGCCTGGGCAACAAAGCGAGACTCTGTCTCAAAAAAAAAAAAAATCCTACGCCCATGGAGCTGGGAAGTGCCAGATTCCACACCTACAGTTACACAGCAGGCTCCACGACTGCCTTGCAGAGTGTCCTTGCCAGAACTTGGGACTTCTGGGAGCCCTGAGTACATACCCACCCAAGCCAACAGCTTTTCTTCATCTTGGTTTGCAAATTCTTTTAAACTTTAGGGTTGTGTCAACATTGGTAAACCATGTATAAATGGCTTGGCAGGTCCCAGGAGACAAGCACAGCTCAAGCAATATCCTAGAACCAGTTGCCTGGGGCTTTTTGGTATCAGTGACATTTACATCAAGACTGTGCTGGGCAAGCATCTGCCTCCATTTCCTTTTTTTACTTTTCTGGGCAACAGGGACATAATTTGCCTGCCTTGCTTCCTGAACTTTCAGCTTTAAGGGCAGCATACAACATCAGATGCATGACTTTTTAAATCGATCTGAGTAGTTATTTAGTGCTGGACACGGGGCTGGCCAAATACTGACACAGATGAAACCACAGAGCATAGCACAGGTCAGAATATAATTAAGTGATCGACTCTGCAGTAAAAACCATCAGTGTTTCAAGAATGAGAGAAAAAGAGGGCTAAATTCATCCAGAGGTGGGAGATAAACAGGATCTTGGGGCGGAAGTGGGGATGATACACATGACAAGAGGGAGGGAAGGATTCCAGACCAGAGGTAGGTGCATTTGCACAACAGGGGAAAGCCCGGCTGCCCCTGGATTCAGAATACAAACAACAGGGTGGAGGCTTGGTTTGTCAGGTCCTAAAAGCCACACGCTGGGACTGTCATCAACACGCCAGAGGCAGAAATAGAAAAGCAGAAATGTTAAGATGCTCTGGGAGGAAGGGTACTTTGCAGGTCTGGCCAGGAGCATGCTCTGATGGATGCATTGTGGGAGGAAGTCTGGTCTGGCCATGGCACGTTGCAAGGCCCCCCGAAAGGGAGAAGAGCCTAACCAGAAACCCGATAACACAGGTGGCAGGAGGGAAGAAAGAAGGACTTACACCAGAGTGGAAGGGGAAAGTAGAAGAAAGGAGACAGAGCAAGGGCACATCCACGCAGAGCTGACAGATTCGATGGCTGTCTGATGACGCCACCATTCTTCACCTTCCACCACACCTGACCCACAGATCTAGGACAGACGTCAGGTGCTCACTGAGCAAGCCAGGGCCTGTGGGTCTGTGTCGGCCAGCCCTGACTGGCACAACTAACAATTAGAACAGAGAAAGGTAGTACGCTAGAAGTCATGGAATAACAGCTGCAATTTGGCCAGTACCCACCGTATATTAGAGTCTTCACATTCTTCTCTTTAATCCTTCCGGGAACCTTTCAAAATAGGCTTCGTGATCTCAGGTAACGAGGGATAACGTCATTATCCCCAGACCTAGAACCAGGCCAGGTGGCAACGTGGGCATTCAAGAAATATTTGTGGAGTGAGTGGTGAACACTAAGGAAACCGGAGCTCACAGTTGACATGACCTGCTCCTAAGTGTTAGGATCAGAATTCAGATCCAGGACCCTCTGACCCTTTTTGTGCCACCTGATCAATTTTCTTTGCTTTGTGAAGAAGGCTTGAAGCAATTTCAGGTGACTGAGAAGGCCCTGGAGAGAACACCACCCTAGCATTGGGGAATTCACTCACAAGGGATCTTCTGAGGGCAGAAATGGAAAGACTGAAATATTCTCTTTAAATACCCTGCCCATTACACCTCAGAAGGCTGAAATTAGCAAGTGCCTGGGAGGGCCCCTGCGAGTGCCTGCCAGGATGGGGCCCCACGTGGCTGAGTGGAGCAGAACCCTAGGGGGCTCCTCCACAGGTACCAGGATCGACCTCATGGCTCACGGGCACCCCTCCCCACACCCCCAACAACACACACGGAGAAGATCAGCATTGCTGGGGCCACAGGTGACCTTTCACAGGCATCAACCTGTCCCCACACGCCCCCCGAGAAGAGGCCCAGCAGGCTTTCCCTCTCATCTAAAGACAGGGAAAGGGGTTGACTCCCAGGACGTCACCCCACTATGTACCAAAACCAGAGCCAGAGGAGAGGTTTTCTTTTCTCCCCCTTTTACTGTAGAAATTTGGAAAACACACACAAAAAGGCACTAGAAACAAAGTAAAAATCATCTGTAATCCCACTACCAAGAAATCACCACAGTTAATATCTTGACATATTTCCTTCCAGACTTTCAACTTCTTTTACAGCAATGGGACCGTACTCTATATACGCGCTCTTTGTAATTCTCTTTATTCACACTTCATCTCAGTCCCGCCCCTCTCATCCCGTGGGGATCGAGGCTCGCCCTGCACAGGTGGCTGACTGTTCCCTCTTCCTTTCCTCCTAGTCTGGGTTCCAGTGAGCAACAGCGTCATCTCCGTGATCCTGCGATCGGTGGACAAGAACAACAGCACCGTGGGCTCCTGGCAAGGAGCAGACGAGCCATGCAATGGCGGCTCCCTGTATCACGTGAAAAATTTACAAAACATGCTCGTCCAGGCATATTGGGTGGCTCCTAATTCTGAGAACATAACTGAAGTCGAACTACAGTAAGAACCTATCTTACTTCTCGCCGGGCTTTTCAAATGTCGCGTTGGGTTTACACAGTTTTACAGTGACCTTGGAGGTCTGAAAATACTATCCAGGTGTGACATGGAGAATTCAGCAGGTGCACTTCGTTTCTGCCTCACCACGTTCTCGGCCATACCGTTCATCTATAGGAGATTGCACACACGCACACCACACAAAAACCACACACCACACACACAACACCACACACACTGCACACACACCATACATACATCACACTCTGCACACCGCACACACATACCAGTTATGCTCAACACACACAGAAATAACTGAGCGACCCTTTTTGTTGCAAATTCTCCATATTCAGACTGGAGAATAATCCTGTAAAGCATAGATTCATTTTGGAAATAGCTAGCTAACCGAAAGTGCGATGACTGTGTAATAAAACCGGCTCCCTAGTGTCATACAAAATTAACACGTGGATTCTGAGGTGAGGCCACCTGGGAGCTCAGATTATACTTTAACTATAAACAGCCAATAAGGCTGTCTGTGGTGCTTTTCTGATCTGAGGAAGGAATTAGGGAGCCCACGATTAGTTTCCATGCATGTGCTAATAAGCAAGGACCTCTGACATAGTGTCACTAGAACTCTGAAGCAGTTCCTAAGAAACCAGAAAATTCAACATAAAGCCTTTCTCCTCCCTAAAAACAAAAGTCAGTCAAAAGAAAGACACTATTTATCTCAACACACACACACACACAAAAAAAATCAGTTAATAAAACTATAAATCTTACGTTAGGTCACTAACCTGAGCTTAATTAGAGGAGGCAAGCGTGGGAGGGTTGTCAGAAATATTTCTCCCCTCAGTTCTCTGATTTTTTTTCTCCCATTTATCCCACATCTCATATCTTCTCTACAGCCTGCTCCATCGTTTCCCAGGAGTGAAATGATGAGTCTCTTGTCCATCTCCTCCTTCCACAGTCGCTCTGCCTCCCCCACTAGGGGAACAGAGCCTGGAACGCTACAAGAATTTAATGCAAATTCCTCCCCTTCCCTTCTCCCTCCCTCTCTCCCTCCTTCCCTCCTTCCTTCTTTCCTCCCTGTCCCTCATTTCTGACTTCCTGGAGGATCCCAACCTCTTAATTCCTTTTGTGTTCACTTTCTCAGCTGGGGATTTGTTGCTGGGTTTACTTTGGGAACCAAATGTTGGGAGGTACTCATGCTTTCAGACTGCCGTTTTGTACTGAACGGGCAGGTCTGACCATCAGGCTGTGACCACTGTGAACAGCCAAGTCTTTGCGGAAGCTGATGATGCTGTCAGCCGGTTCTTCCCCCTCCTGCCCCACTCTGGCTTTGCAGGAGGTACTATTACGCCCACAGAGTGGGCCGCAAGAGGAGAATCTAAAGGGAGCTGCCACAATCCAGCCACTGCGACAGCAGTTGCTTATAAGCCAGCCATGGGCTACTAGGGATAGGACTTTCTTTTCATCTCACCTCATTAAAGCCTCCACACCCCATGCAACAACAGATAACAGACAAAACAGCGACAACCTGCAAGACAAACAGCACAACTCCACTGACGATGTGGCCTCCAGACCCTCCCCACACACACACCTGCTACAACACGCTGGCCTCTCTAATTGTTCCCATGGGCACATATGGCCTTGGTCAGCAAGGCTAGCTCAAGGGGAGGGGAGCCCCACACATTCTGGGGGACACAGAAAGCAGGGAACTCCACAATGATGGGTACTGTGCTGGGTAGGGCACAAAAGGGATGGTGAAGAGGTCCCTGCCCACAAGACTTTACAACAAAGTTAGGGAGGCAAGGCCTACACAGAAATAATTACTGAGCTTAAACACCACTTCCTTGAGAAAGCATTCCCTGAACTCCCAGATCAAGTAAGGGCTCCTTGTTATACACGCTCATGATCTCCTCTACTTCATCAGAGCATTTATCACAACTGTGATCAATTACTTAATTCGTTAATTGATCATTCATTTAAAATCTGGCCCCCTGAAGAAACTGTAAGTGCCACAAGGGTGAAAACCAGGCCTGTCTTGCTCAGCTACTGCCCCCTCAGCACCTAGTGCAGTGACTGACATGTAGCGTCCTTTCATGAATTATTTGTTGCATGTATGAACAAAGGACTGATATAATAATGGATCACTTGATCTAGTAACAACAGACCAAGCTGTACAGGTCATTTAACCAACATTAAGCACCTACCATGTGCCAGGCATTGTCGACAACAGAACCAGCCCTCAAGAAGTTGGTCCTCCCATGGGGGGAGAGGCTCAAAGCAGTAGGTGGTCACGGCTCCCTGATGGAAATCTGTCTGAGTTAATAACAACAGGGAAAAACAACTTTATAGAGAAGGTTGCCATTGAGTTTACGGGCAGATGTGACCACCACAGGTTTTATTAGCAGAGGGACTGGCTTGAACAAAGACCTAAGGTGTGTACCAGCCTGTGGGAGTTCACAGTGGTGAAGTTGGCAGGGGTGGGGTAATAGGAGAGGTCATCTGGAGGTTAAGGTCATGGAGGATCTTAGTCAAGACAATATAAAGCAGACCAATATTTAGTGATCTCCTAATTGTGCCGTAGAGAAAGTGAGCACAAAAGGAATTAAGGGGTTGGGATCCTCCAGGAAGTCAGAAATGTGAGCTGAACTTGTGAATTCCACGTAAGGTTCTCATCATTCTCTCTCATTGATTTGCCCTCCACAGAGCCTTCACTGTCTATCCGAACAACAGGGCCATGCTGTCTTCTCTGACACTGAACAGCAAAGGTGAGTTCCTCTGCAGCCCATCTGCATACCTGGCAATGCACTGGATCAGACTGAAAAGTGACGCCCTAGAAAAGAGAGTCTTATCACATGTTACCCAGATATCATTTGAGTCTCCCAGCACCTAGCGACCTACCTAAGATTTGCCCACCTCCTTACCCCATGCCCTGTGGAAACCACAGCCCTCCCCAAGATTTCTGCAAATTCCCAGGGGCCTTATGTTCCCACAGGCACGTGTGACTCCAAATTCCTGCTTCCACAGGAGCTGTTTCTCCTCAATACCACGTAGACACTGATAGGAAAAGTAACATCTTCCTCAGTTTCCACAAAGAATTCCCACTCACACAAGGCCTTCACGGGTATAGTAGACTTTAACCAAAGAGTTTTAAAGGAAATTAGGATGGGGGTGGGGAGTTGCACAAAGAAGGTCAATATCATAGAAATCTCAATAATTTCCTTTGTTCCTTGGTTTTTTTTGTTTTGATTTTGAGACAGAGTCTCGCTCTGTTGCCCAGACTAGAGTGTCGTGGCGTCAGCCTAGCTCACAGCAATCTCAAACTCCTGGGCTCAAGCAATCCTCCTGCCTCAGCCTCCCGAGTAGCTGGGACTACAGGCATGGGCCACCATGCCCGGCTAATTTTTTCCATATATTTTTAGTTGTTTAGCTAATTTCTTTCTATTTATAGTAGAGATGGGGTCTCGCTCTTGCTCAGGCTGGTCTCGAACTCCTGAGATCAAACAATCCGGCTGCCTCGGCCTCGCAGAGTGCCAGGATTACAGGCATGAGCCACCGCACCCAGCCCGTTCCTTGGTTTTTAACCTTTTGCATTCGCTTGCTTTTTTCTCGATTCCTTTATTCTACTCGGGATTTAATTTTTTAAATACCCCAGAATAATAAATACTGGAGTTTCTTTTCATACAAACTTATTTATTTGGATTTTTTTATATTTCAAATTATTGATACATTCAAAGAGTAATTTTAATCTCTGTAATTTTTCAGAGCTGCTACCAATGCTAACCGTGTCGAGTCACACTCGACATCCGAGTGCAAAGGGTTTTTAAAGTGGCTTTTGGCCACCACCACTACCACCAGGAATTTCCACTGATTTTTCACAGGCTGTAGCCTCAAACTTCACACTTTCCTGAGGCTCCCCTGACCTCCTTCTCCGTCTCTGCCCCCTTCCTTTTCTCTTACCTCCCTCTAAGGAGCCATAACAAATTCAAGAAATGAAGTTCAGAAAAATAGGTAACTTGCCTAAGGCCACACAGAAAGTAAATGGCAAAATAAGGCCTCCTAGTCCATATCTTACACTGTTTTCCCACTTTTCTTGGACTTATATCAAAACAATAAAAATAATCTTTTTTCAATGAAGTTTTTAAATACAAGATTCGACCAAGAACAAGAAACATTAGTCTTTCCCAGTGCTCCAAAACAGGTCTTCCTCATGAGCCACCAAACACTGAAAAACATCTACTATCATGTCCATTTTCTTGCCAGTCATAAACTACAAAATGTGTTCAAAAGGAAGAATTATTTTCTTTTTTTTTTTGCGGGGGGGGGGGGAGCGGAGGTGGGGGGGACGGACAGAGTCTCACTCTGTTGCCCGGGCTAGAGTGCCATGACATCAGCCTAGCTCACAGCAACCTCAAACTCCTAGGCTCAAGTGACCCCACTGCCTCAGCCTCCCAAGTAGCTGGGACTACAGGCGTGCGCCACCATGCCGACTAATTTTTTTCTATATATTTTTAGTTGGCCAATTAATTTCTTTCTGTTTTTAGTAGACATGGGGGTCTTGCTCTTGCTCAGGCTGGTTTCAAACTCATGACCTTGAGCAATCCTACTGCCTCAGCCTCCCAGAGTGCTAGGATTACAGGCGTGAGCCACCACACCCGGCCAGAAGAATTATTTTCAACAACAAATTTTAAAGTGATTATGCCTAATGAAACTATTATGTGAAAGTCTTAACTGTTTCCTTGGGGGCTTCCCCTCTGTAAAAGACTGAGATGTTATTTTCTTCCTCAAGGACATTTTTGAGATGAGTAATTATGTAAATGTTAAGAGAAAAAAAAAAGTAGTTTCTAGTAAGGACCCCTTAGCTCCAGGTTAATAAAATCCAGTTTAAAAAAGAAAGCGGGCCAGGTGCAATGGCTTATGCCTGTAATTCTAGCACTCTGGAAGGCCAAGCAGGTGGATCGTTTGAGCTCAGGAGTTTGAGACCAGCCTAAGCAAGAGCGAGATCCCATCTCTACTAACAAAATAGAAAGAAATTAGATGGACGACTAAAAATATATAGAGAAAAAATTAGCTGGGCATGGTGGCACATGCCTGTAGTCCCAGCTACTCGGGAGGCTGAGGCTGGAGGATCGCTTGAGCCCAGGAGTTTGAGGTTGCTGTGAGCGAGGCTGACAGCACGGCACTCTAGCCCAGGCAACAGTGCCAGAAAAAAAAGAAAGAAAGCGGTTGTGTGCCAACTTTCTGGCTCGGTGGGATGCCAGAGAGGCTTCCATCCTGGGAAAATGCTTAATGAGAGAAGACAATGCCACTGAACTGGAAGGCACCCTCCAGGCAGACCGAGGACTACACAGGCCTAAGTAAATCACTGGACATTTCCCTTCTTCCTCTTCCTTATACACTCCTCTAGGGTCCACTCAGACCCTTGGAGTTATCTCTGCCAACCTCCAGTTTGTCCAGGATCAGACAAGCCCCCTGGACTACAGGCCTGGCTTTCTCTGCTTCTCTGCAAGATAACCTCAGAGAACCAACATGTGATCCAAACCCTGCATGTAAAAATAACCAGTGCCTTAGAAACCACAGAAAGAGTCAGGGTGGGTTTTTTTGGTTTTTTTTTTTTGAGACAGTGTCTCACTTTGTTGTCCAGGCTAGAATGAGTGCCGTGGCGTCAGCCTAGCTCACAGCAACCTCAAACTCCTGGGCTCAAGCAATCCTGCTGCCTCAGCCTCCCGAATAGCTAGGACTACAGGCATGCGCCACCATGCCTGGCTGATTTTTTCTATATATATTAGTTGGCCAATTAATTTCTATTTATAGTAGAGACAGGGTCTCGCTCTTGCTCAGGCTGGTTTCGAACTCCTGACCTCGAGCAATCCGCCCGCTTCGGCTTCCCAGAGTGCTAGGGTTACAGGAGTCAGGGTTTTAACACATTAACTGCCACGGGAGTTGTATTTAACTCACGCTAGTTTTGAGCCCAGGGCCTCATGAAGCATATGAAGACTCAATTCTGTGAAACAAATTCAATAAGTATGTTGTGAGCCACATACAACTCAAGTGGCATGCAGTGTAAAAATTAATTCTAGTGCCATGTGAGATGCATATAACTCACGTGCAGAAAACAATAAAAAAATAACAAATTTTTCATTAAATTAGAAAGGATCGTTTTGTTTTTAAAGTTTTTATTCTATTTTCATAATAAAACACCACAGCTCCGGGGAAAAATATTTTTTCTAGTGTGGCAGTCCATGTGTTGAACAGGGCATCTTTCCACTACCTTTATTTTATTTTTTTATCTTATTTATTTATTTTTTTAAGTCAGAGTCTCACTCTCTTGCCCAGGCTAGAGTGCTGTGGCGTCAGCCTAGCTCACAGCAACCTCAAACTCCTGGGCTCAAGAGATCCTATTGCCTCAGCCTCCCAAGTAGCTGGGACTACAGGCACGCGCCACCATGCCCAGCTAATTTTTTCTATATATTTTTACCTGTCCAATTAATTTTTTTCTATTTTTAGTAGAGACAGGGTCTTGCTCTTGTTCAGGCTGGTCTCGAACTCCTGACCTTTGAGCGATCCGCCTGCCTCGGCCTCCCAGAGCGCTGGGATTACAGGCGTGAGCCACCGCGCCCGGCCATTTCCACTACCTTTAAAGGAGGGATAGCAGTCCTTGGGTCTGGATAGTATCTAGTTCTTACAAGCCCTTGAAATTAGCAAAAAGAAAATAAAATTGTAACATTCCGGATCCTATTTGCACTGATTAACCTAATATAATATTAAGGACATAAAGACATTTGAGGGAAGACTACCCACTCCAACAATAAATTCAGCAGTTGCATAAATTCAGTAGGTCTCCCCCTCACCCAGTAAGACTTTGCAGACCTTAAGGGCAGAGAGTGTTTCTCCTTTATTTTTGTTATTTAACACCTGTACCCTCTAGCATTCCTCCTCCCCTGCACACTCTTGGCACTTGAGAAGTATTTAGTGAGTTTTGTTCATGAATCTGGCTCCCGCATCCCATCATATTAGCTCCCTTTCTGAGTGCCCACCTACCGCCCAGCAGAAATTCTAATGCCATTGGTTATTTTCCAGTGACAACCACAACCTTGGCCTCCAAGACTTCTACGACCTCAGCCTCCAAGATTGCTAAAACTGTGACCTCCAATGTTTCCACAAGCAAGTTGACCACACACTCACCCACAACCACCACCAGAAGCTTGGCCCACAGAGCCGTCAACAGCCCCATTGCAGATGCCATTTCTATCCTGCTCGCTTTTCTCATCGGCAAACTTTTCTTCTAAAAGAAAACTAGGGAAACAATTGTTCCCGCCTCCATGGCATCCTCCTACATTCAGTTCCAAGCCGGTGCTTGGAAATGTGTGTGAATGACGGCTCTACATTCGCGAACGTGCAACTCAACTGCCACTGCTTCAGACGAGCACAGAGACCAGGGGGCACTCACTGGTGGGCTGGGGTGACACAGATGTTCAACCGGATCTTTCAGGACACACATTATGCTTTCTGTAAATATTTAGACCTGGCCTGAGTATAGCAACCGACATTTCTGCCTATCAGCTTAACATGTTGATAGCCAATTCCACAGTCACTTGAAACTTTTGTTTATTGCCAAATGATTCCTCTGCGCCCCTGAGTTTCTGTAGGTAGAATCCTTCCTTGCTTTCAAGATGATCTCAGATTCTGACCAAACCCACTCAGGTTACACGTAACTTCTGAGACTCATGTGACTCAACAGGAAAGGAGAAAGGAGAAAGAGCCTTGAAGCTACTAGCAGATTCCCATTTTATTCACACCAGTAGGTTTTGAAGGGTAAGAGAATAGGAATGTATGAGCAGCCAGTGGTAGGAAAAATTATGCTATAAAGGCATTTTTTTCTATGTTATACCAAATAAATTATACTTCAAACAAGAATACTGTGTTAAATTCAAATATGTCTTTAATGAGTGATTAAGTGAAAATATAGAGAATATTATCTACTTGTATTCATTTATGTGAATATCAAAAAATGAATGGAATAGGTGAGTATGTGTATATTTTCAAGGCCAGACCTAAGGGTAAAATGATCTCAATTTTCATATCCCTCAAATGCAAACTGGTCATTTTTCCACTAGGAAATTTCCACTAGTAATTTCCATTAGGAAATTACTATTGGGGAAAAAGTATTTATAGTATTTATAGTATTTATAATACAATATAAAACCCAAAGAAAGCATGGTATTCTCAGTAATAAGCAATGAAGATTTTTTTAAAAATAATTATGCTAGGCCGGGCGCGGTGGCTCAAGCCTGTAATCCTAGCTCTCTGGGAGGCCGAGGTGGGCGGATCGTTTGAGCTCAGGAGTTCGAGACCAGCCTGAGCAAGAGCGAGACCTCATCTCTACTATAAATAGAAAGAAATTAATTGGCCAACTAATATATATAGAAAAAATTAGCCGGGCATGGTGGCGCATGCCTGTAGTCCCAGCAACTTGGGAGGCTGAGGCAGCAGGATTACTTGAGCCCAGGAGTTTGAGGTTGCTGTGAGCTAGGCTGACGCCACGGCACTCACTCTAGCCTGAGCAATAAAGTGAGACTCTGTCTCAAAAAAAAAAAATAATAATAATTATGCTAAATTCCAGGATGCCAACATCCTTTTCTGATCCCTAAAATTGTGTGCCTTCTCAGAGTTCTGACTCTGTTCTTCCCTCTCTTCCTTAGAACACCTTGATGATATTCCTCTTCATTCCCTGTTATAATTGAAGAAAGCCTCCTATGCAAACACTCAGTCTGCTTATTCATGTATGTTTGGCCTACTTGAGTAACTGCAAAAGAGATAGGTCAGCTATGATTTTTTTCTAGCATTTAAAAAAAAAAAACTAGAATGAACTAAACAACCAATTTTCCCATCCAAGATTATCCATCTAAGCTTAGAAAAGTGGCATGCACCTAACCCCTTCAGAGATGCTGCCCCACAGATTGATCCCACACCAGCCTGAGGGAGGAGCAACAAGAGGTTCTCTCAAAAGTCTGAGCAAATTTATGGAACGAGGAAAAGCCTACGAATGTCCATTTAGTCATCATTTGCCTTATGCTTCATTACTGTTGATATTAAAGTACCATAAGAAATACCCTGGGTTTTGTACTACAAAATTTCCTGCTTTTGTTAACATTTCCACCCTCTCTCCTCAGAAAAAACATAGAAGGAATTTTTATTTATTTATTTATTTTTTGAGACAGAGTCTCGCTTTGTTGCCCAGGCTAGAGTGAGTGCTATGGTGTCAGCCTAGTTCACGGCAACCTCAAACTCCTGGGCTCAAGCAATCCTACTGCCTCAGCCTCCCAAGTAGCTGGGACTACAGGCATGTGCCACCATGCCTGGCTAATTTTTTCTACATATATTAGTTGGCTAATTAATTTCTTTCTATTTATAGTAGAGACGGGGTCTCGCTCTTGCTCAGGCTGGTTTCGAACTCCTGATCTCGAGCAATCCGCCCGCCTCGGCCTCCCAGAGTGCTAGGATTACAGGCGTGAGCCACCGCGCCTGGCCACATAGAAGGAATTTTACCACAATGTGATCCATACAGACAACACTTTCTGATCTAGAATAATGGCTACCCCATACTGCTTTAGATTCATTTGTCAACAAATAGGTATGGAGCCCCTACTTACTCCATGCCAGATGTTGTTCTGTGCTCTTGAGCAAACCAAAGATCTCTGCCCCAGTGAATCCTCATTTCACAATTCCCTCACAAAATTAAGGACCTTCCATGTGCTGACACTGTTGGGTGCTTCCATATGTGCCATGTGTGAAATCCTACATTTAATCCTCAAAAAAATGCACTACCCTCAAAGATGCCTGGGTATATATTTATGTCTTCAAAGATAAGACAATTGAGGCTCAGAGAAGTCATGTTACTGGCTTCAATCACAGAGCTAGTAAAAAGCAGAGCAGGAATACAGACCTGCTCCAAAGACTATGCTCTCCCTCTTAACCACAATGCCTCTGAGTCAGCCTGACCTTAATTGACTAGCTGGAGGATGTGGGATAACAACACTTGCCCTGTTTCACTTAGGGTGTAACAATAACAGTAGCATTAATAGTAGTAGTCATAAGTACTCAATAAATGGTAGCCACTATTATAATGTGTCTCAGCGTGCATCTCTCGGAGTTTATCCTACTTGGAGTGTGTTGAGTTTCTTGTATGTGTACATCCATGTCTTTCATCAAATTTGGTAAGTTTTTAGCCATCATTTCTTTATTCTTTTTGCTCCTTTCTCTTCTCCCCTTCTGGGACTCTCATGCATCTGTTGGTATACTTGATGGTGTGCCACAGGTCTTTGAGACTCTGCTCATTTTTCTTCATTCATTTTTCTTTCTGCTTCTTAGATTAGATAATTTCAATTGATATATCTTCCAGTTCACCGATTCTACTGCTTGTTCAGTCTGCTGTTGAACCCCTGTAGTGATTTTTTTATTTCAGCTACTTTACTTTTCAGCTTCTAAATTTCTATTTGGTTTTTTAATATAATTTCTTTCTCTTTATTGATAGTCCCTGTTTGCTCAGACATAGTTTTCCCAGTTTCCTTCAGTTCTTTGTCCATGGTTTCCTTTCACTCTTTCAGCATATTTAAGACAGTTGACTTAAAGTCTTTGCCTAGTAAGTCCAATGACTGGGCTGCCTTGGGGATGTTTCTATCAAGGTTTTTTCTTTGAATAGACCATACTTTCCTATTATTTTGTGTGAATTGTAATTTTTTGTTGAAGACTAGCCATTTCGAATATTATAATGTAGCAACTCTGGAAACCTGATATTCCTCCCACCCCAGGGTTAGTATTGCTAATTGCTGAGGGTTGCAGTTGTCCATTTGTTTAATGACTTTTCTAAACAATTTTTGCAAAAACTGCATTTCTTGCTGTGCTTGGTCACTGAAGTCTCTTTTCTGTTATCTCAGCAGTCAGCCAGTGACCTGACAGATTATCTTAAATGCCAACATTTTAACAGCCTCTTTTTTTCACTAAGCATTGCTTTGGTAGCTGTAAGTTATTAGATTCCAGAGTTCTGAAAAAGATGATTGACAGTTTTTGACAGCTTAATGGTTGCTTCAGTGGAAGACCCACTTCTTGGAGCTCCTTATTCTGCCATTTTCTATAGTGCCACTGGGTAGCCAACATTTGATCTGGCAGGCCTTGTGCTAAGCACTTTACATGAATCATCACATTTAATCCTCACAACAATCCTATGAGATCTGGCCATTTTATAGATGAAGACACTCAGCCCGAGAGGGAGATATAATTTGCCCAAAGTCACTTGGCAAATAAATAATGAACCTGGGTTTTGAAGCCTGGTCTAAACCACTTCAAAGCCTGCACCCTTCACCAGGACACCATGGGGGTTCCTGAGAAGCTCTTGCATCACCTGGGATCCCCCAAAGCAACTGGCTCCCCCGGGTCATATGACAAAGAGAGGGTATGGGTGTTCCTTGGTGACACAGGCAGACTGCCTACTCTAGCAGGGTTCCTCCATGCTCTACTTCTCTGCTGTCATCTCCAAGATAAACTGCAATGAGTCCTGACCCAACAAGCTAGGAATATGTTTTGTATTTATCTTTCATGGCCCAACCTGGCCCTCATCTCAGGTTCAATGTGGAAGGTATGATAAATATTGACTTTACCACAAGCTGAAGCTCCAACAAAGACATTCTCTGAAGATGGAAAATCTTTAGACTCAAAGAAATCTGGGTAGGTGAATTCAGACAAGCAGCACAGAAGCAGCTAAGCCAGAACACTATAGTAGGAGGCAGGAAACTTGTTAAATTCCGGTTCTGCTACTAAGTAGGAAGGTGACCTTATAGACAAGTTGCTTTACCTTCCTCCACCTGTTTCTCACCTGCTAGATAAGGGTTGGCCCAAGTGTCTCAACCCTCAATGTTGATTTCCCTGTCATACCCAGACCTAAGACCCAGACTAAGGGTCTAGTCAGGAATGGTAAGTTTATGCTATCTCACGCCACACCCACCTGACTGATTAACAGGGGTTTCTAGGACCACTGTTTAGGATTCGGATGCAAAATCCAGGCTCAGAAGTAAAAGAATATAAAAAATATATTGAATTAGTGACATCTTCCTCGGACTCAGGAGGCAGGAATTGAAGCAGCACCAGTTCCAGGTATTTGCCATCCTTGGTCAACCCGTAAGTGAATCCAGTAAGTAGTAAGCAAGGTAGGTAGCAGAAGAGTAAAGAGCTAAAGAAGTATGCACATTCACAGTTACAGGAATAGCTAGTCCTGATCCTCACATTTGCAATCAATCTTCTGATCCAACTGAAGAGTGGTACACCCTCTTCCTCACCACCCGCCCTCTCCCCAAAAAAGACATGACTACAAGGGAGCAGGCTGTACCTCCTGTACAGAAAGAAGAGGTGAATAATAGACTATTTATCACTCCCACACTCACTTGCCCAACCTTATTTTTCCACTTTCATGTTGTCTCGTTTGCAGCTCTATGTTTTATAAATTCAATGTATTCATATTGCTAAAAACAGCAATTGCCTATCCAACCAAAGGAAGTGATAGTTCATTCTGAGAAAGTAGGAAAGAAAATTGATGTCTTCCAAATCTCATCACCTCCAGAGTCTCCACACATCAGCAAGCAACCCAACCCTGTTCCATGCACTGACCATTCAGAGCAGGAGAAAGAATTTAGGACAGGCAGAAAATTTAGACAGCATATTATTGTTATCACCCTCCATGTTACTTTTTTAAGTAAATGTTGAAAGTTTAATAACCAAGCAAAGTATATTATTTCATAAAAGAGGTAGATGGTACAGCAAGTGCTTAAAAGCATAGACTCTGAAGCCAGCCTGGAGTGCACTTTCATTGGATTTTTATTAGCTGTGGGACCTTACACAAGTAACTTTACCTTCTGTATGCCTTGGTTTCTTTGAAAGGAGAAAAACAGCAGCTACCTCATAGGTTGTTGTGGGGATTAAATGAGTGAACATATAGAAAGCACCTAGAACAGTGCCTGGCACAAAGTAAGCACTATCTAAATATTATCACTTAATGCTTTAAAATGCATCACAAATGATACACTGATGGACAAGAAAACCAAGGATTATAATAATATAAATAGACACAAAATGGTGCCTAGAACAAGGACTGAAATTGCTCCACTGTAAGTGCTGTTAAGAAACAGCTGGCATATGGTTTCTCACAATCTTTCTCCCTGAGGCTCCATCTTCATCTCCACCCTTCGAGTTTCTAAGTATGGAGAATGTTTTCTGCTTTGCTGGGTCAGCTTCCAAGCTCTCTCCTCTTACAGAGAAAGTACACCATGGATAAAGGGATTACATTATTCTACATAAGGAAGATGGGCCTGGAGGGAGAAAGAACAAATGAAAAGTTTGGGTTGAGTATCGGGAGGCTGAGATAAAAAGAAGCTTTAGAAGCTCTGTAGGCTCAAAGGAAAGGCTACAGAATTTCCCAGGAGCTGCTCTGGGTTATAAACTGGTTCACCCTTAATGTCCTTCAGTAGCCACAAGTGAAAATTATAATTATTTTACTTCTAATTGCTGTAAAACTGGAACATATGGACCACCCCACCCCAATTTGATGTTATATACATATACATACATGACAATAAATGAAGTTAAACATATATACTTGATATAAGTGGAAAATAATTTGACATATGCAAAAATATCTATAATTCATCTACGCTTACATATATAACCTACATGGAAAAATAACTTTAGACCCAGATGCTTGAGTCCAACAAACTCAAAAAGCCTTTGGTTAAAATAACCAATTAAGTATATTATGCACATTTAAAGAGTTTTGGCAAATTTCTAAACAGTTGTTTTAGTTTGAGCCTCTCTTTTTGTTGTTTTGTTTAGGCCAAAGAGACCTAGGTTCAAATCCCAGCTCTTCCACTTACTAGATGACTCTGAAAAAGATTCATCTCCTTAAACCCCAGCTTCCTTATGAGTAAACTACAGATGATTCCTACCTTAGAGTCAGGGTGATTAAGACAATGGACACATTGTGGCTGGCATAATGTTAATTCAGAAGCCAATGAAAGTCAAAAACCTGTAGTTAACTATAGACATCAATATGATCTCAAATGAGGGTGGAGTGTTATACCCCACAATTTGGTGAAGTTGTAATTTTTCCTTTTCTAAACACCGTTTTCTCCTTCAAAAATGGAGCCTTGACTTTCCCCCTAATACTCTGGGAATTACTGAGGGTTATTATGGCAACAAATCGGGACCTTGTTTGCTGGAAAACACATAATTACCTCAGTGTTGCCACAGACGAGTTCAGTTCCACTTTCTGCAAAGAACCTGCTCTCAGGGCCAGAGAGAATGATAAAAAGCATTCTTTCCAAGATGAGCTGAGCCTCTCTCTGCCTGGGGCAAACCTATTCTGAACAGCTGGGGGAGAAACAACAGTTCTGTGCAACTTTACTGTTTATCCTGATAAAAAGGGAGCCCCTTGTCAGTGAGCCTCTGAATTAGGATGGTTAACTACTGATGGTGTGTTCATGAGGACAGCTATTTACTAAAAGAGCTTTGCTTCAGAGTTCTCACTTATCTTTACCTAAATTAGTAGTTGAAGGCTAAAATGAACTTTATCCACAAATAAAAACGGAAAATTCCCAAGATAAAGTTAGCTAGATAAACAGCTTTGGAGGAATACTTAGGGGATTTTATTTTATGTTGTGGTCCCTACACTGAAAAACAAAGAATAACACCTATCTGAAGTGTGCTCAAAAGCTTGGTGTTTGTGGACTACAAATAAAACCCTAAGCTTCCTGCTAACTGAATGGACCCCTCTCGGCCAAGGGGACCCCAGAAAAAAAGTCTTAAAACTGAGTTCGAGCCAGGATGGGATAGGAGCTATAAAGCACAACTATACATGAGCACTTTCTATTCATAAATAGTCATTACTCCTCCTATAGCTTGTTAAATATGTGTATCTGGCCACCACAGCCTTCCCCCACCCCTCCTTTAAAAGCAAGAGTAAGCTTTCAGGGGAAATGGGATGAAGAGACAAGATTTACCCTTTTAGAAAGATCCACAGAACTGTGGGAGAGAACCAAAGTAAAAGCCAGAGACCACTTAAGAGGCCATGTCAGTAATCCAGGCAAGAAATGGTGACGGCTTGGACTAGAGAGGTGGTATCAGAAATGGAGAGAAAAATCAAAAAAATCATTATATATTTTGGACATAGAACCACTAGAACTTTCAGACAGATTAGATGTAAGATGTGGGATGGATTTGGGGAGAGGGGTTGTTGGGGGAAATCACACACAACTCCCAGATTTCTGGCTTAAAAAAAATGAATGGATGGTGGACGGGTAGGCTTTGAAGAAGAAATCAGAAATTCCTGTTTGGAAATGTTAAGTTGGAGATGCCCGTGAAACACCCACCAGTGGTTCTACCTGTGATCAAACGAAAATGTTAGCAGATGAATGACAAGACTAACCCTGCTATTTCTTCAGGTTGTCCCCAGCCACCTTGTATCTATCAAGGTACTTGTGAGAAGTGAAAAGGGTTTGACAACTTGGTTCATACTTATTAGCACACTATAGTGGAAAATTTCACTGAATAAACTGGTTTGATGAGGGTGAACTTGGGTGTAAGTACTGGGACTTGTTTCTTGTGCATCTTTAAGAATACGAGCCTTACAAGCTGGCGATGTTGTTTCAGTGTTCTATTTCTCTTTTTTTAAATCATTAATTCTTCTGTCTCTAGACACACAACTACTAAAGCAAAAAAAAAAGGAAAAAATTTAAAAAAAAATTCTTCTGTCTCAGTGGCTGCAGAGCACTTGAGGGAATGGGGTTAGATTTTTGAAGGAAACAAACCAAGTCATAGGCTACTTGAAAACAGAACCTGCTGCTCTGAAAATCTTCCAGTGCAAGAACCACTTTCCTCTACTTTTCTTTGTGGTATAGCCGTTCTCTTTGCAGCTATGTGGAGACTCTAACAGTGTTTATCTGGGACATTTTCCAAAAGTGTCTTCCAAGAGAATCTTGCTATAAAGTTAAATTGTGTGAAACTAACAATGATTTTTCTATGTGCAAGGGAGGCTAGAAATATCCCAGACATAACAAAAGCAAAATGAACACAATCTGTTTCCCAACTTTAAGATAATTTCGATTCCAGGAGGAATTTAAAAGTTTGAAGTTTAAAAAGTCAAATCACTTATCTGACTTAAGTCAGATCACTTATATAAGTCTAGTGTATTAATGGCCACATGTACACAACTGATCAAAGTATTCTGGCTATTTTTATAACCCACTGGTAGTTACTACATCAACTAAGGCAACACGAATAATAGCCAAGCTCTGACCATTATGTTCACAGAGATATGGTGATTATATTTTTTCTTAACTTCTCACCTTAAAGTTGGTTTTAATTTCAAGAGTTGTGCATCCAAGACTTTTATATTTCTCTAACCACGAACTCTACAATTCCCACTATGAATAACCACTAGCTACTCTGATATTTCACTCCTGCAAAAGGAAATGTGCTTTACTTCCCTGGCATCAAAAAGGGCATGATATTTGTGAGTAGCAAAGGCCAAACGGGGAAAAAAAGAAAGAGCATGATATATGACAGTCACCTCTCCAGCCTCATCTCTGGCTATCTCCACGTCACACCTGACACACTAGCAATGTACGTATAATCCTCTCCCCCGGAGGACTTGCTTCTAAGGAACAAAATATAGAAAAAGTGATTCAGTTACAAACAAATGTGCCTTCGATCCTGCAGGCACTCTCCCTCGCCCTCCTACCTGCTCACTCTGATGAAGCAAGCTGTCATGCTGGAAGATCCTCCATGAAAAGGCCTACATGGCAAGAAACAAGGTGCTTCAGTCCAACCACCTGCGAGGAACTGAATCCTGTCACCATGTATGTGAGTCGGGAAGCAGATCCTTCCTTGACAAGACTTGAGATGACTGCAGCCTTGTGAGTGACCCTGAGCCAGAAGTCCCAGCTAAGCCACCCCAGGCTTTCTGGCCCACAAAGCTGAGATAATAAATGTGTGCTGTTTTAAGCCACTATGTTTTGGGGTAATTTGTTATGCAGCAATAGATAACACTCAGCCAGCAGGGTGGTTATGAGGATAAAATGAGGCAATGTAATAAGCATTTAGCAAAATGCCTGACACCACTGCAGGCACTGCACATTAGCTCTATTTTCCTTCTCCTGTCTAGTTCCACTGACACCACTACAGCCCAGCACTTCAGGTCTAGATTCCTGCAACAGCTTTACAACTAGTTTCCTTGCTTCCCACAGTCCAGCTGGTTATCCTCTTTCAAAAACAAACAGCTCTCTATTCTTTAAAGGATAAAGACTAAATTGACATTCAAGGCCCTCCAGGCTGGCTGTCCACATCCTATATTTCCAAGTTTATTTCCTATGACACTCTCACACCTCACTACCACTCTACTAAGATTAATCGATTCACTATATCCCAATTATACTTGGTATATTCACACCCTACTAACCTCACTAATGAAATTTTACCTTTTCAGTACTCATTCCCTCTTTTCTCCTAAATTCCAAACCACCACTCTCCCTATGTCATCACTTTAAGTACCATTCAGGACTTACCTCCTCCCCTGAGCTTTTTCCTTCTTTAAATTAATATTTATTCATTTGGTATTTAAAATCATCTAGATATAAAACAGGTAAAAGTAACTTCAGAAAGCATCTGGTCCAAGGATTCAGTTTACAGGTAAAGAAAACTGAAGCCCAGAGATGAACGTGACTCAACTAAATTGTAACAGCACTAGGACTAGAAGTCAAGCCTCAAAACTTCCAGGTTATTCAATTCTAAAAATATTTAATAAGTGCCCATATATATGTAAGGCACTATAAAATTTCAATGGTTTCTACCAATATGCCACTCATTTATTTAACAAAAAATTATTAAGTACTATTTATCAGATACTTGACTTTGAATAAAAACTTTGCCCATAAAGAATTCAGGGTAATGAAAAAAAAGGCCAAGCAAGTAAAGCAACAACTACAATATAGCTTGATATGGTCTGTGATAGCAGGCTCTCAAGAGACTGAGAAGAAAATCACCTACACATCTTTGGTCCTTATAAACATTCACTCATCCACTCACTCACTCACTCATTCACTAGACAGGGGGGAGGAAGAAGCAGAGAGAGAAAATTTTTACTTTTCTAAAGAGCAAGTAGGAACAAAATTTCTCTTGAAGCAACTCATGAACAACAAATACCTGGAGTGTTAATGTTACTATGAAAAGTAATGTTTTTCTAATTGATAGCAGATCTTCAAAATTCTGCACTTTTTGAAAATCTGGAAATATACATACATTGTCCCTTTTTTAGAGTCTGCTTTGGAGTCAGAAAGACCCTGAGTATTAAACATTCAGTTTGCAATTTATTTGCTGAGTGATCTAAGTTGCTTAAACTAGATCAACTTTAAGAGAATATCTACCTTGCCTGGTATCTGTGAGAATTAAAACAAAGTGCCTTAATAAATAATATCTATGCTGTCTTTCAAGTAATCAATACAAAATAGTCTACATAGATAAGATAAAAATTATGTTTGATAACTAAAATACATTCAAATTTGAGTGGGCATGCATTTACTGCCAAAATTTATAATAAATTTCCCCAGTTACTAACTTTCCAAAATAAAAGTCTACTCCTTTGAAATTTTTCTAGAACAGTAATCACTGGATAAGTCCTTCTACTATTTTCAGGCAACAACATTCTGAGAATTCAGTGTATTATCAGTTGCTATGTGGAGAGAAAATTAAAACCCTGTATTTAAGAAACTTAGAACACAAATCAGAACACAAGAGAACAGTTCTTTGTGCAAAGCAAGCAAATACATTCTTGTGGATTTAGTCATCCCAGAGATGAATGCCAAGGATATAGTTCATCTTACATAGGGAAGCTGAATGATCAGAATAAAATGGGATCAATTAGGAAAAACTATATACAGGAAATGCTTTACAAAGTAGTAGATTCTTTTTATGTTGACTATTTTAACAGGGTTTAAAACATGTTATTCTACAGTCTTCTGAGTTAAAATTATTCAGGTATATATAAGGTCCAGAAATCCAAAAAAAATACATAACAAATAATTTACTGATATTCCATATGTTTACTGTATTGCTCCTCACTAGCAATTCATAGTTCAATAAGCTGTGAAAAATTGCAATGAACATGCTCTATAGCAGCATTTCCATCAATTTTTGTACATGCATCTACAATGCATTGCCTCAGATGATTTGTGTGTCTAATTTTCATTGAATAAATTTGTGCCTTTAGCATACCCAAGAAGAAGTAATCAAGGAAGTTCAAGCTATTAAAAAATATATATTGTCTCCAGACTTGTGGTCACTTGAATTTTATTTTTTACATGATTTACCTACTCCAAGTTGTATGAAACATTTTTATCATTTATATTATACCAAAAAAATTCTAAAAATGAGATAATAGAGAAAACAACAAAAATAGATTTCTTTTGCTTTAAAATAATTCCACATCAAAATATTTCACAAAAATGAAGTGACTTTTAATCTAGAGATAAGAGACTTTCTAAAAGACATTTAAGATATATCACAAGTTTCATTTATAAGATTTAACAGGTCTTACAATGATTTCAATAAATCAGGCACTCCAGAACACAATGTGGAGGAACAACAATCATGTGGTAACTTCTTAATATTCCAAGGGAATAAAGATCTTTTTCAATACGGAAGGAAATTAGTCTTTCTACAGTGTTAATCCCTAAGAGCTATTCTCCTTTATAAACTACTATATTATTGTCAGTTTCATACACTTTTACTTTATAAAGAACTCCCATAGGAAGAACTTTCTGGAGGTTTTCCCAGATATATACAGCTACATTTTCAGTTGTGCTGTAGAAAAAAAAAGAAAGAAAAAAGGTTCAAAATGCAAATAATAAACAAAATTTCATATATAATATTTAGAACAGAAATTCTAGTTTTGAAAGGTATCATTAAACTAAAACTTTAGAAATTACACAGCAATTAGATAAAGTAACGTGTTCAAACCAATTCTTGTTTCTTACTATCTATATAGGATAAGATAGTAACACCCACCTTACAACATCTGCAAAGTATGGCACATCCAAATCCAGATTCTTATGATCAAGGGGCTTCATAATTGCCTCCTAGAGACAAAACAAAGGAAAAAAATAATTGATTCCATTTGTGACTCAAATTCCAAATTTTTCCACCTATTCCTCTAAACCTTATCCTATCATTTAGCTACTAACTCAATGCTTCTGAGTACTAGACCTGCATCTTACAAAAATTTAAAGTTGTAAGGCCCAGCTCTTTGTAATAATCAGGTATCCTTCTCACTGCAAAGTGGTGAGAAACTGAAAAAGTAGAGGAGAACTCCTGGAGTTTTCTCATAACACAAGCCATTGTGGTTAAGAATTCAGTTTAACACGTCTAGAATTCTGTGCAAAAAGACACCAAAAATATTTTTTCCAAAACACAGTCACACCTATGGAATAATGCCACAGTATCATTAGAACAAAAACCCAGCAAGCATTACATTTTATAAAGCAGACCTACATTGAAATTATATAAGCAGTTCTAAATTTCTGCTATGAGGAGTAAATTTAAGAATGATCTAGGGCTCCTAGGAGAAAAAATATAAATATGTAAATATAAATATGTAAAGACTATTACTCCCTAATGCTTATATATATTAACATAATGTTTTTCCTTATCATTAGCAAAGATTGAATTGCCTTACTCTAAGTTTTCACTTTTAGCTATTGTAAAAAATCTAAGCATCTAAGCATATGGAAAATCTAATTTTCCATATGGTGTGATTTCAAGAAGGGTACATTAATAACAATAATAGAGATCATTTCTTGAGTAAAACTAGAATCATATAAAAACGTTAAGTCTTAGATCAAACAGCTGTTAAGATAGACCAAATGAAGGGATATTCTACATGGATGTCAAGAAAATAAATATCTTTGCTTTATCTTAAATCCCAGTTTCAGTCACAATTTCTCCACTGAACCCTTTTCTGCAGGGCTTGCTCTTCCCTCCCATCCCCCAACAGGGAAGATAATGAGTCAACCACAGAGGAACAGACACAGGGATGTTCATCCCTACACACGGAGAAAATCAGGCTGATCCACAAACAAAACCATGTGCAGGACAGAGGTGACATGGGCAGCAAGGTAGGCCACAAATGTTTACAGAACAACCACCAAGTGTTCTGTGTAGAAATAGCCACTTTTGCCCATCTAACAGAAAAATTAAGTCATGTGCACCACTACCCTTCTTCATGATCCTTTTCCTCATAAAACGTAACACTATGTGTTTAAAACACACTTTTATCATTGCTAAAATCAGCAAGAGCTATTATACTGCTCCAACTTAGTAAGTTGATTACAAAGTTGTCCTGACCGGGCATGGTGGCTCACGCCAGTAATCCTAGCACTCTGGGAGGCCAAGGTGGGAGGATCGCTTGAGGTCACGAGTTCAAGACCAGCCTGAGCAAGAGCGAGATCCCCATCTCTACTAAAAATAGAAAGAAATTATCTGGACAACTAAAAATGTATATAGAAAAAATTAGCGGGGCATGGTGGCGCATGCCTGTAGTCCCAGCTACTCCGGAGGCTGAGGCAAAAGGATTGCTTGAGCCCAGGAGTTTGAGGTTGCTGTGAGCTAGGCTGACACCACAGAACTCTAGCCTGGGCAACAGAGAGAGACTCTGTGTCTCCAAAAAAAAAAAAGTTGTCCAGTGGCTAGTTCACATTGGAACTAAATAGATTTGTTCCAAGATGCCTGGGGATTTTCTCCGGTAACAAGGTACGTTTCCAACAAACGAGTCGTCTGTCACCAAGAGCCAGGCTCAGTCCACAGCACCTCGCGGTGTGCCCCGAGCAGCCCGGAAGGGCAAGCCACTGAAAGAGGGGCGCTTCTGCTTTCCTGGAGGCCCCAAGGAAGGGCTGGCCAAGGGGACATCTCAAGGCTGGGGGGCATCCAGCCAGGATGGCAATGGCTGCCTTCACGTGAGGAGGGGATAAGAATTACTTTGGGCTGGGCCATGAACTTGCTGTGTATGCAAAGGCCATGTTCAACCTGGAACTGAACTGACACGACTCCCCAGCAGGTGTTGGGCAGAGTCTCCCAGGAGCTTACAGAAGTGGGGGGCCCCTCACAACAGGCCTGCAGATTCCCAGGCTCAGCAGCAGGGAACTGCTGTCTCTCAGTAGCAGCACTTCTGATGTAATGTGAAAAGAGACGAGAGCCGGCCGGGCACGGTGGCTCACGCCTGTAATCCTAGCACTCTGGGAGGCCGAGGCGGGCGGATCGCTCAAGGTTGGGAGTTCGAAACCAGCCTGAGCGAAACCCTGTCTCTACCAAAAATAGAAAGAAATTAATTGACCAACTAAAAAATATATATACAAAAAATTAGCCGGGCATGGTGGCGCATGCCTGTAGTCCCAGCTACTTGGGAGGCTGAGGCAGGAGGATCGCTGAGCCTAGGAGTTTGAGGTTGCTCTGAGCCAGGCTGACGCCAAGGCACTCACTCTAGCCTGGGCAACAAAGTGAGACTCTGTCTCAAAAAAAAAAAAAAAAAAAAAAGAGACGAGAGCCTATTTCCGGCAGCAACTGTCCAAGAAGGACCTATCAGCAACAGTAACTTGCACACTCACAGTTTTGGTGGCTAAGGATGGACCAAAGCTTAGGTAGAAGCAAAACACCTTGGAAAATTGACACTTGAGTGCATCTCTTCCGGAGCTGGTTAGTGCCTAGTGTGAACAGCAATACTTGATGAGTTTTACAAACTTGGACTACAATAGCTATCACTGTTGCTGGCTGCTGCACAAACCATTAGCCACAGAAGGGAACAGTTGGTATCTTTGAGAGTATTTTTCAAACATGTCCTCCAAACAACACGGGCTACAGGGGCTGAGCCATCCTGGTGGCAGGGGAGCCAGCAATGCAAGAGTTCTGCCTACTCCTGTTTGCTGCAATGGCTGTGTTTTGCATCTGCTTAAAAAGAGATTCAGCTTTGGGGTTTTAAATGGTCACAGACCTACTTCTTCACATATGGTGCCTTAAGAAACACACCTGAGCACTTCTGGAAGCCCCCGACCATCTGAGAAGGACTCAGCTGTCCTGTCTCCCCCCAGGAGACATGACAGGACTCAGTGCTTCTCCAAGGGGCCTAAGAAAAATGAAACACTCCACTACTAGCCCTGCAGCGACCAGGGATGTCCCAGTGACATTTGCAGGGCTCTAACTTCACTTTATATGTCATGAAGAGCCAATTTTACTAATGGGAATGTGTGGTGTCCTTCAGGTATACAAAAGTAGAAAAAAGCACAGAGAACACCTCTTCTAATATTTAGTCATATGTTTGCTTGAGATCTCTTACATTGTTGTCTGATATTGTAGAACACTTTGAGTATATATATTTTATGCCTGCAGTAAATGCAAGAACTCTGTCTTTATAACTTTCCTAAAGCATTTGAGTACAGTGCTATTTGTTCTTTCACTCGTTCTCTTATTCAGTTATTCATTAGACAGTTACTGAGCAATTACTATTTTTTACCTCCTAGAAAAAGTAATCTACATGCTCTGTGAGCTATGTCTCATTCGACTTTGTTTTCCTGGCACTTAGCTCAAAAACTGATATAAAGTAGACAAATTTATTAAATATACAGATAATAAGTAATGTGAAAGAAGTAAAGATTACTAATATCATTTTAATGAAACGAATGTCAAATTTTAGAACAATAGTAAGTTGCAAGGCCGGGCACGGTGGCTCACGCCTGTAATCCTAGCACTCCGGGAGGCCGAGGCAGGCGGATTGCTCGAGGTCAGGAGTTCGAAACCAGCCTGAGCAAGAGCAAGACCCCGTCTCTACTATAAATAGAAAGAAATTAATTGGCCAACTAATATATATAGAAAAAATTAGCTGGGCATGATGGCGCATGGCTGTAGTCCCAGCTACTCAGGAGGCTGAGGCAGTAGGATTGCTTGAGCCCAGGAGATTGAGGTTGCTGTGAGCTAGGCTGACACCATGGCACTCACTCTAGCCTGGGCAACAAAGCGAGACTCTGTCTCAAAAAAAAAAAAAAAATAGTAAGTTGCAGAGCTGAAGTGAAGAACTGGTGAAATGACGGCATGATACAAACAGCTGGATGGAAAGATATCTACTCCCAACTTTGCAAATGACTAACCACATGACCCTGGGCAAGTTAGTTAACTGTTCAGCATCTCTCAATCTTCATCTATGAAGAAATTGGTTTGGATAATCTCTAAGGTCCCTTACAATGCAAGAATTCTACAATTATCCAATCCTAAATTCTTTATTGAACACCTTCTTGTGTGTTATCTCTATGATGTACTGCCCCAGTGAATTTATAACACAGCCAGCTGAAGAAGACAAGGTGGTGGCAAAATCTACGATCAAAGGTGCAAGGAATATTCAGAGAAAGAACAGAAAGCGTCAAGGAGAAAGCTGTGTCTTGAAAGAAAGGTAGAATTTGTTAAATGAAGGAAAGCAGGATATTCCAACAAGGAGTATGAGGTGAGCATGTTTTATTTCTTTTCATCATTATAACGCACTGTGACTAATTTCCATTAAGTCACCTGAACACCCTCAGAAGGGCATGAGAATAGTTCCTCCAATTACGCCCCCACACCCACACCCAATGCTACTCACAAGTCATGGAACCTCAGGAGATACCCGGGTGAGGAGGTGAAAGGGGGGGCACTAAATATTACTAATATATTTAGGGGACAGCAGATAATAAGCACCCAACATGCCATTACCTCCATATATTTTTTGAGGTCGGTCAAATTCATAATCATTCCTGTAACAGGATCAATCTAAAGAATAAACAAAGGTGAATATTACTCTAACAGCCTTTCCATATTTAAACCACTGGCAAATTAGTAAAGGCTGTTTAATGTGCAGGAATTGTGCCTACATTTGCTTCATCCCAGAGATAATCATTGATCTTAGCACAACGCACCATGTACTTCAAGATTCCTTTTCATTGTACAGCTCTTCTTTAATGTCCACATACAGCACATTAAAGACAACACTTGGGGAGAGGAGAAGCCCAGAATGGTAGCTGCTCACCACACACACAAAAGCCAACAGTGAGGCAATACTGATCGGAACAGAAGTTTGCAATACAGAATCTGCCATAATTGGCTGAAAAAGGAAAATCTGCACAAACCACACAAATATTTTAAGCACATACCTCTCCAAGCACTGTCACCACAACTATGGGAAAGAAAACAAAACACAAAGAAACAGCATGACATTCAACAGATTAACATCCAAGGACAAGTAAGCAACATAAATTATTAGATCTCTATCTCCCAAAGCTACGTGTATATTTTCCCCAAAACACGTTCTTTTAGCTAAGATCTTTATCAACAAAAGCAAGACTTAACCAAGACAAAGGAGCATAGTAGGAGCTTTGGCTAAGCAGAGGAACTTAGCCAAGGACAAAAGGGGTATCAATTCTGCTTATGCTAGGGAGGATCAAGATGCTGTTCAATCTCTGTAAAAGTAGAAAATGCACATGCAGGTGTCAAGCTGCACACCAAGCTAGTCCAATATTGGGCAGTGCCCTTCTGGGCAAGCAAAACTGCCACTGGGCCTTAAACTCTTATCCCTTTACTCACATGAGTGTATCTACAGCTTACAGGAATGCTTTGCAAATTAACAAACGCTTATATGAAGCACTTGAAAAATCTTGATGATCAGTGCTTCACAAATAACTTTTTTAAATGTATGTATTTTTAGTTCCAAATATCATTAGGTATTACATGATAAGTGAGTACACTGTGATTATCAAACATCAAGTAAGAGGCAGTAACTAAACTAGAAATCCTAATCTTCTGACACCTTGTCTGATCTTTTTTACGCCATCATGCCACATGCTTATGTAGCTGCTTTTTAAGGTTCTCACCTTTATAATTGTGCCCATGGCCATTTGGATTGTTGCATTTCCCAAACAGTTTCAAGTTTTCTTCATCACCCAGAGATTTACTGACCCCAAAAAAAAAAAAAAAAAATCATCATGACACAAGTATTTCACTCAAAACTCTTTCTCTGTTACCTACATTTATTATTTGCTCTGGTCTTTGAAATTTTCACAATTTATTTTTACTTTAGCTTACCAAATGGGGAGTCATAAATCACTTCGATTTCATTACAAAGCAATATATCAGAAACCAGTGTATGCTCCCTAATTAGACTACTGTACCATACAAATTAGCATATACAAAACTTTCATTCAACAAGATTCCAACAACTGGTCTGCTAATGGTCCTTCCATTTTTCAATTCATCAAACATTTACTGAATGCCTACAAAGTATTAGGCAGGCACTGAATGAAGCAAGAGCATATAATAATAAACACAAAAACATGCTTGTCCTCAAATGGCATAAAATCTCATTCCTCTCAGAAGCTGAACTACTCATCCAGAAAAAGAAATTTTTTTTAAATCTCATTTCTCCTGAAAATAATTACACCATCTCATAAGTAGCCTCTTTAACAACCATGCTTTATTAAGTAACTACTGCCTAATGACAACTTTACCAATCTATTGAGGAATATTCAAATCAATTGAAATTTTTTTTTCTTTTTTGAGAAAGAGTCTCACTTTGTTGCCCAGGCTAGAGTGAGTGCCGTGGCATCAGCCTAGCTCACAGCAACCTCAAACTCTTGGGCTCTAGCAATTCTCCTGCCTCAGCCTCCCAAGTAGCTGGGACTACAGGCATGTGCCACCATGCCCGGCTAATCTTTTCTATATATATTAGTTGGCCAATTAATTTCTTTCTATTTATAGTAGAGATGGGGTCTCGCTCTAGCTCAGGCTGGTTTCAAACTCCTGACCTTGAGCAATCCGCCCCGCCTTGGCCTCCCAGAGAGCTAGGATTACAGGCGTGAGCCACTAGCCCGGCCTGAAATTTTAAATTTACAACACTTAGCTGTTGTTTCAGACAGAAAACAATTTACTTATTGAATTTTTATACCTATTCCCACCCAATCAACTTTGCATCGTCTATGAGGCCTTACTGCCATCGTATGTTTAAGCTTCCTATTATACAACTCTTTCTTTTTGAGGTCCTCTTTACTAACCACCCCCCTTTCTCCTGCTCATCCACTTCTTGCATTTAGAGTGCTAAAGTCTTTAGCTCTCTCACTTTACTCTCCACAAACGTGGCCAGATTGTAAACGCCAGACATGATCCATGCTGCGTCCATGTTACCTAGCACAAGACCTGATAAGCAAGAAACAAACCCAGTCCAGTGAATGAATGCGTGAATCCTGTTAGACAGAATTGATTACATCATTTCACAAAGGAGGAAACGAAGGCTCAGAGACCGGAACTTGCAATCAACTCTTCAGTGAGTTCAAGCGGTCTGCGCGCTCCAGGTTCAAATCCCAACTGTGCTGCTTGCACAGGAAAGTTAACATCTGAGTTCATTTTATCTTTGGTGAAAAGGGGATAAAACTTGCCTTATTGTAATTATATTTGATACAGTCGTTAATGCCCCAGGCATATTATATATCAGCTAACATTAATTGAGTGTACTGTGTAACCTGGGCAAGTTTAACTCCATTGACCTTCACAGCAACCCTCTGAGCGAGCTAAACACTAAGGGGCCGAGGCGGGCGGATTGCTCGAGGTCAGGAGTTCGAAACCAGCCTGAGCACTAGCGAGACCCCCGTCTCTACTAAAAATAGAAAGAAATTAATTGGCCAACTAATATATATATAGAAAAAAATTAGCCGGGCACGGTGGCCCATGCCTGTAGTCCCAGCTACTGGGGAGGCTGAGGCAGCAGGAGCGCTTGAGCCCAGGAGTTTGAGGTTGCTGTGAGCTAGGCTGACGCCACGACACTCACTCTAGCCTGGGCAACAAAGCGAGACTCTGTCAAAAAAAAAAAAACCACTAAGGGAGACAAAATCGCTTCTTGTCACTGAGCTGGGAGTGGGCTCGGAGCGCCGAGTCCAGGCAGCGGGCGCGGCGAACCACCAAGCTGCACTGCCCCCTCCAGGGCGCGGCCGACTCCAGCCGCCACCGGCATTCTCGTCCTCAGCCCCAGAGGGCGCCCAGCGCGCCCGCGCCCGCGCCGTTCCGTCCGCCCCGGCCCGGCCCCGGCCCCGGCCCCGGCCCCCACCCCAGGGCTCGCGCGCGCGCACGCCAGCACGCCTCCCGGCCCCGCCCCCGGCGGCGTTCCCCGGCGGACAGGCGCCCGCCTGCCGCCTCTGGCACCTGTGGGCGCACCCTACCTGTGCAGCCGGTGGCTCGCGCTGAAGGAGATGCAGCGGGACACTCGGGCCCAGCGGCGCCCGCCGCGCCCCGCCGCGCTCATCTTTTCCCAGGAGCCTCCCGCGCGCCTCGGCCGGCGCCTCCTCCCTCCGCACCTGCGCAGTGCGAGCTTGCGCCCCCCCCCGGAAGCGCGCTTCCGTTTGGGCTGCGGCCAATCCCGGCCTCGAGAGTCAGTGGCGGGCGTCAGTCTCTGCCTGCGTCTCTTCTTCGGATGACTAGGGTTTCTAAGCTAATTGACCTTGGAGCGGTCAAGGTGGCTGGACGCTTAGTGTCCTCGATTTTTATGTCTGCTCAGCCCGCGGTCACGCCACGCGTTTAGGGCCAGTCTGGGCACACTTTGGGTCCTCGAGTGACCTCTTTGAGCCTCCCCTCCCACTCTCTTTTAGAAAGCCCCGGGTTAGTTACAACGGACAGCTCCAGTGGCTGGTCAGTCTATCAAATGAGCCCCGGGCCACAGTCTGCTTACAGCGTAAAAGGAGCGGGAATTTGAGAGCACGAGTAGAACCATGTGGCTTTCAGACATGAATCTACCTTTGTACTGTTGTGTAATGAGTCTTACTAAGGGAAATTTTAAAGCCATCCTTATCCATAAGCATGCATGTTCCTATTTATCACTCTGGGTTGGTATAATGTGAACATATGCACCCCTCAACACACGCATTAGCAATTCTCTGGCCAGTGTAGACACCTTGAAAGGATCTTGTTTCTTCCATCTACTCAGAAGAGTGTCCAAACTACATACGGTGCCCAGTACCATGTCACCTCTTGCTTCCATTCATTCTTTCATTAAATATTTTTTGGGCATCTACTATGTGACCTGCACTGTTCCAGGCGCTAGGGTGGATAGTTTACATTGCATATGAGAAAAATCAAATGATGAAAAGCAGGACAAGTCAGTATTAATAATGGACTAGGAAGTTTTCTGTATATTTACAAAAGGATGGGGTGGTGGAAATATAAACCATTATATAAGCTTTCAGCCATTTAGATGTAGCTGCCACTTCACTCATACAATATTTACTGACTTTGTGTTTGGCTTTTTTTTTTTATCTCAGAAGGCTTTTTCTTTCTTTTTTCTTTTTTTTAGTGAATCTTTGAATCACAAAAGGCTAACTTCTATTACAAGATCCCATAAGGTACTCAAATGGATACATATTGGCAAGGGAGTCCCCATATCCATCCCCTTCCAGTCCTTATTCACACACTAAGAAAAAAAATGTTGACTTATCAACAACTATATGCCAGGCGCATGATCCCTGTCTTCATGAAGTTCAATTTGGGGGGGAGGGAGCCAAACTCAGAAACAATATCATAACAAACTAAAAAACAAAACAAATGCTGCCTCAGAAAGTAAAAGAAGGCTTCAAAGATGGGATGACCCTTGAGCTGGGGAAAGTTTACCAGGTGGATAAAAAGGGAATTTCAAGAAGAGAAGATACTGTAAGGAAATGAAATGTGGAAAAGTGCAGCTGTTTAATGTATATTGACAAGCTCAGCTACAATGGGGAGACAGGAGTGGAGACATGGATTGGGGACCAAATTATGAAAAGGCCTTGAACACCACATTAAGTTTAAAGGGAGGAGGCTCCGCCCCCTCCTGGTCTCCTTTCTAGCTCCTTCCCAAGAGAAGGGAATTTTCATCTGCTTGGCTCACATTTCCAGGCACTATTTGGACGTTGTTTACTCACAGGCAGGCTCACAATGGGTTAAAAGTCCCAGACATGGTTGTGGCTTACTCTCTGGTGCTATGCCAGGAAAAAAAAAAAAAAACTGAGCCAAAATTTGTCCCCACCCCTGCCCCACACCAAGAAGGCCTGGCCATCTTATTCACATTCTCTTCTGCTTCTCTCACCCACCCCCAGTCGCCCCCCCCCCAAAGAGTAAGCTGCTCCAGGAGCTGCCTACCTGTCCCCCTTTCCCCCTCAGTTGTACACCACATACTCTCTTTCCTTAAGTCTCTGGTAAGAATTGGGCTTAAGGACAGGAATAGACCCAGCCTATGCTTTGAGCTATGGTCATATGCTCAATCAATTTTACCATTACTTTCTGCATTGGATTACCAGGCATATGTGTCTAGATTATAAAATGCCGTTGATCCTTTTATGTCTTTTCCTTCAAGAACCTTACAGATAGCAGGGCCAAGGCAAAATTCAGGTATCCTTGGGTCAAAAATCTCACGATTATATTGCTAACCTTTATATGTCTGAACTTTACTCCCTGTGTATTGAGATAAAGATTTATAAACAGAGGAAGGATGTGACAGATCTGTGTGCTTCCCAACAGTCAACCAGAGTCTCTCCTTCACCCTTCGGATCAAAATGCGACAGATCAAATCTCTGGTCTGAGGAAGTACAATGCATGCCTTTTCAGGAACTTCTGTGAAACACAGGGGGACTTACATTCTCATGGTTACCTGAGGTGCTGTGCTCCCGCATCTGCTGTATTAGTTCTGTTTCAGCATCTTCCTGCCATTCTAAAACTGCTGCTCTGGTCTGCATCTCATGAACTCAGACATAGAACTTAGCCCCTTTGTTTTATTGCCACAATGCAAACCCTGGCATTTGTATGTCTGGAACACATCACTAAAGAAGATAGGGTGTTTGACATTTGAAATAACTCTTAAGGAAAATGAGAGGGGAAACTGACTCTGTTGGTCCAGGACACTGCAAGGGGCCTAACTTCAAGTTCTTAGGTGCCCCAAATGGTATGTCTGGGGCCCCTCCAGCAACGCTCCTCATGCAGAGGAAGCACAGACAGCCCAGGAGTGGAGTTCAGCTGGGGGGAGGGAGTGTAACTGAAGGAAGAGTGAATGAGGGATTTCGAGGGTGTTGGTAAGAGTGTGGTTTAAGTAAAAGAAGAAGAGTGTGGTTTGGTAAAAACTGGGTTTTAGAAAACCAGAGATTATGTGGTCTCTAGTGCCACCTGTTGCCCAATTAAATGAAGAACTACTGGCTTTTCACCAATCTCTGAAGGACCGTACACCTGAAGTGCCTGATTTTAGTGATATCCCTCAAAACAACCACCTCCCAAGGTGGGGATGGGGACGGGGTGGGGAGTGGTAGTGGGTGGTCCATAGGAGGGTTGTGCAGCTGTAGTAGCATCTGCCGAGGACAGTAGAGAAACAGCCATTTTGGAAGAAGCCTCCAAACATGATATTGCTGGCGTTCTATCCTCTGAGTACCTTAGGAACCACCAGTAATAGGCAGATTGTGACGAAAAGAACAAGATGCTCTTCCGATCTATATTCAGAGTCTACTGCCTATGATCATTTGTATTTCTTCTCCTAGGACCTCTGTCACCCACCTGTCTGATGGTGGTAATGACCCAGTTTTACTTTTTCTTTCATGTATTCTTATTATTACCTAGAGGAAGAGATATCTATAAAAGTAAATTTAAAACTCAATTCAAAAGGTTGTATCAACACTTTCTTAATGATTTTTCAAGGAAGAGCCTTAAGAAAAAATAAAACCATAATTATTTCATGAATTCCATTTAATAGAAATTTAACACCAAATGTCTATGGTTTGGGCGGTAGGATGCCATTTTTGCTTTCTTTTTGTATAGAGCACTGGTTTTAAACTTAGTTTCCAAGATCTTGTGGTTGTCCTATCAGATGGGTACGAAGGTGCCATGGAATCCATAAGGCATTCGCACAGGTACCTCTGCTCGGCCCAGTTCTTCAAAATTCTTGGCATCCAACACTAGGAGGAAATTGCTTTCATTCTAGAAAAGGAAAGACAACAATGAAAATTCCTTCTTTTTTAAATCAAAAATCTGTCTGTCTCCTCAACTGGGCTGTAAAATTCCTAATGGTGACACCATGCCTTGCACATCTTCATGTCTATACCCCCAGCACCTAGCACAATGCCTTGCCCATCCACTCACTAAATGTTTTCTGTATCACTGAACTGGGCTAAAAAGGAAGTCATGGCTAAAGAAGTTCATACCCAGAGCAAAAAAATTAAGTTGTTTATACCAATCACCTTCATAGGATTTTTTTTTTAGTTTAATGATCTTTTTACCTATTCCTTTCCAATCTCCTAAGAAATGTATTATAGAAACTCTTTTTTCCAAATCAGAAATGCCTCCATTTTATGTTAGTTTGGAGCTATTCAAAGGGCAGCACTGCAAAGCAGACAGAGATTTTCCCTGATCTAATTACAGGAGTGGCAAGTGCATGACATGAGGACAAAGTCTTCCTAGGCCCATGGCAGAAATCACTAATTGATCACAGTACTTTTCCCACTAGACCCTTAAAAGGCCTCAGAATTCTACACCCCAGGCAGCCACTAATAATTGATTAAAGCCGGTATTCAAAGTGATCCTATTTGTCATAAGACTGCCCTAAGTAAAAAGTCAGGTAGTTAATAACATTTTTCAAACACTAGGCCAGGGCTTATGATATTGGACTTTGGGTCCATTTCATTGAAATTGGGAACACAGATGGTGGTATGAACATTAGACTAGAAATCAGAAGATTTAGATTTAAATACTGGCATTAGGCCAGGCACAGTGGCTGATGCCTGTAATCCTAGCACTTTGGGAGGCCAAGGATTGCTTGAGGCCAGGAGTTTGGGACCAGCCTGAGCAACATAGTGAGATTCCATCTCTACAAAAAAATTTAAAAGTTAGCCTGGCATGGTGTTACACGCCTGTACTTCTAGTTTCTCGGGAGGCTAAAGCAGGAGGATCACTTGAACCCAGGCATTGGAGGTTGCAGTGAACTATTACCATGCCACTGCACTCTAACTCAACAGAGTGAGATCCTGTCTCAAAAAAATAAAATAAAATATTACTGGTTTTACCACTATGAGATCTCACACAAGTCTCTTTCAACTTATTTATATTACAAATGCCACATGTTGTAAAATGGTATCCCACAAAGCTGTTTTGATGACTACATAAGATAATATTTATGAAAGTAATTTGTAAATAACAAATCCATATGCCAATGTAAATTATTATTATGGTCTTAAAAACAGAACTTTAAAACAATAATAAAATATGAATTGTGACAAAGGGTATGTAAATAGTAAGGAGAGGAAGAAAAGGGAGAAAATGCCATATTGGAATCAAAGTAAACTATGGACAGCATCAATATGCATTATTGATCTATCAGATGGCACAGGGCTACTTTTCCTTCTGATCAGTGACAGGGAAATACATTTACCTGGTTAGGCGTAATCACCACAGAAAGAATAACCCCACTATCTTCTTCAGTGGCTCCTGGTACTGGAACAAAAATGGGTTCTGAGGGATAATAGCCATCTTCTCTCCAAACCTGCAAGCCCCCAAAAAAGTATTTGATAAAAGGCCAGTTGTAAACAAGAAGCTTTTGTCACTTCAAGTATGAATTTGGCTGTCCCTAGAATATTCCAACAGTAAAAGAATCAGGGTTGCTGAGTTGAATATAGGAAAGAAAGAGAGGGAGATTTTGCAGCCCCAGATTCCATCACCATCAAACATAATTTGTGTAATTATAAGTTCCCACCAACCTGAAATATAAGTGTCCCAAGAAACTAACCCCATTGGTTTCTCCAAAATTAACGTCAAGATCAAGCATAGAATTACTTTTCTGGGCTTGGGGTCCATTTAGATTCCCTACAGGAAACATGCCCCTAACTTAGATGATTTCACAGTTTTCAAACTTAATAAAAGAAAATGGCTAAGCTACTTAAATATTAAAGGATCTCAAGAGCTACCTTAAACAAAACAAACTAATTCAAAGTGAAGAATAATCACCTTCAGTGTCTTGTTCACCACGTCAACTTTGATCAGAGAATCCCCCACCAAATGCCGAAAGCCACAGCCATAGAAGAAACGATACTTTTTGCCACTGAATTGGCTATAGTTGATCTGTGGAAATTCAATGCCTCCTTCCTCTTCTAGGTCCTCATGATGTAGATTCTCATGAGAGCACCAGATCTAAAAGAGATTTCAAAAGGATTCGTAGTGGTTGCTTAATTCTCCATTATTTTCTTCTTACGTAGATCAGAGAGAACACTAATACTCTATAAGAGTTTGTGACAGGGCTTGGACACTGAGTTTCTCTGTCTTTTTAAAAATATTTTTCCTCTTTCTGTCATACATATGAACGCATAAAAGATTATCAGGTTTTGTGAATAAGCTGTCCAATGGCATAGGAGGTGGAAGTACGCTTTTTATTTTACTAAAGCTAAGACATTGATAGCTGCACAATGATAAGCCTGTGGTAAGCACATATATTATCTAAAAGGTAGTAATTACCAGTGCCAATTTCAAATGCTTACACATCCCACAACCATTAGAAAGTTGCATATCTCTGTTTCAACACACACGAAGGAAGATAAACCTAGTGCTCATTCCCACCCAGTTTCTGCAATTCTTATGCAAATAATATTCCATGCTCAGCTGAATGTGATGAAACTTACTAGGCACTAAACATTGTGAAGAACAGTCAATGAATAAAGTAACATCAGTAAAGTTAGACTTACTAACATTAGTCTTAGTCTAATGTCTGTTCATAGCATACCTTTCCATCAGCCTGTTTCACAGCACTGGCTGAAGAATAGGACAATGGACTGAGGTTCTCTCCCTCAGGGGCATTCAGACTGACATTTAAGGGCAAAACAAATCTTCGAGGGAATGACCTAGCTGTTGAATTATAGACCTGTTCAGGAGGGAGAAAGAAACAGATGAAAAATTGTCATTCATAGGATAACAGCATGTCCCAATAATTTAGACCCAGTCAACATTATTGGCATTCCTAAGTATTAATAATTACATAAATGATAATTTCCATTCTTGAATTTATTTAACAAATATTTGTTGAGTACCTACTATATGCCAAGTACTGTTTTAGACACTGAGGATGCAACAATGAATAAAGCAAAGTCTTTGGCCTCATAGAATTTATATTCTAGTGGAGGAAGAATGGCAATAAACACATTTAAAAATTATTAACTATCTATGTTATTTAATTAGCACCAAATAAACATATGATTATGTAGCAAAATGGAGAGGGACTAGAGAATAATAAGAGCTGCTCTCCTTTTCTGGTTTGGTCAGGGTAGACTTCTGTGCAGAAAAGGAACAACTTCGCAGGATTGGGTTGCTCAAACACTGCACATTCTCAAGAAAGGCCTGTTTTCATGACTGACCCTTGGCTGGCTCCTGGGAACCAAGTTCTTGGGATGTACTGTCTGATAAGAGTGTTCTTGCATGTGTGAAGCCTTCAGTCGCACTGTAGTAGTTTGTACAGATAGTTTATCTGTACACCAACAGTGTGATTTATAATGATCTGGAACTTCATAAACTGAGGCTGGTCATGTAGGGGCTGTATGCCTACATGACTGATCCCCAGTAAAAACCCTGGACAATCTGGCTTGGGTGAGAGTCTTTAGGAGGCTACATTTCACACGTTGTCACTAGTTCCTGGAGGAATTAAGTGAGTCCATTGTGCTCTACTGGAAGAGAATTCTTGGAAGCACGCACTTGTTTTCCTTCAGACTTCATCTCATGTGGCTTTTCTTTTTGCAAAGTTTGCTTTGTATCCTTTTACTGTCATCAGAGTCACGAGTATGACTATATGTTGAGTCCCATGAGGACTCATTTCAAATCATCAAACCTAGGAGTGATCCTGGGAGCCCCCAACAAAACCTCTCTGTGAAGATGGTGTTTAAGCAGGAGACTTAAATAAAAGAAGTGCATGTTTCCTGACAATATGTGCTTTACGCATATTTTCTCCTCCTGAAATATTGTAAGTTGGAAAACAAACCACACCATTTCCCCCTATATACATAGCCCACATGATCTCCATCCTCCTATAGAAATGTTTTTACTGAGTAAAGATTTAGTGCTATTCATAAGCTTCATAAATAATTAGCTTTTTAAAAGTCACATTTAATTATATTTAAACTTTTTTTCTTTTGCAAAACCACAGCTAAACAAAAAGAAACTTCAAATAATGGTGGATTCGGTAACATGGATCAACTACGCTATTGAGAACAACTGGAAAAGCTGGACAAAATATTTAAAACAGCTGTTTGAAGGCACTGGTGAGCTAAAAAGGCAGCAAAGAACAATGGGGCAAGGTTTGTGAGAAAAAGAAACCCACAGAGGTGGACTAGATACTGGGGCAACCTTTCTCCTAAGGATCTACACAGATGCTCAACAACATGAGTCATTAGGGAAATGCAAATCAAAACTGCAATGAGATGCCACTTCATACCCATTAGGATGGCTATTATTTAAAAAAAAAATGGAAAATAGCAAATGTTGGTGAGAATGTGAAGAAACTGTAATTCTTATGCATTGCTGGTAGGAATGAAAAATGATACAGCCACTGTGGAAAAGTTTAGCAATTCCCCAAAAAGTTAAACATAAAATTATTATATGAACCAGCAATTCCATTTCTAGATACATACCTAAAAGAATTGAAGACAGGAATTCAAACAAATATTTGCATGCCTATGTTCATAATGGCATTATTCATAATAGCCAAAAGGTGGAAACAACCCAAATATCCATCAACAGATGAATAAACAAAATGTAGTATATACATACAATGGATTATTATTCAACCTTAAAAAGGAATAAAATTCTGATACATGCTACAACATGGATGAACCTTGAAAACAGTATGCTAAATGAAATAGTCCAGCTCTTACAGGCATAGAATCCTTCTTGAAATTATATAAGTAAATGAAAATCTTCACTAGAGGAAGATAACATTACCCTATGTCTCAAAATATTTCTATAAATTTTCAAACACAATATTCTGCATATGATAAATTACCAGCATATGAAAAGATAAGGTGATATGATTAAAAACCAAAATAAACAAGATGAAAGGAACAGAGCCACAGAGGATCCAGATAACAGAGTTATCAGACTTTATTCTGAATATGTTTGAGGAAATTCTTTTAAATTGAGAACTGTGGTAAAAAAAAAACTATAAATTGTGAAAGAGGACCAAATCAAAATTCTAGAACTAAAAAATGCAATTAATTTAAGAACTTTGTTATTGGGTTTAAAAGCAGAATAGATACAGTTAAAGAAAGAATGTTTAAGCAATAAGATAGATAAGAAAAAAATAATTTTAAAACCTTGATTAGAAAAGGATGGAAAATACTAACAAAATATAAGGGACAGAGGCACAGAGTAAAAAGGAGTAACATATGTGTACTGCAGTCCCAGAAAGCAAGGAGAGAAAGGATTTGCCAGATTCAATATGTGAAAAAATAATGGTTGAAATTTTTCAAAAGTAATGATAGACACCAAACCATAGATTTAAGAATCCCTAAAAACCCCAACTAAAACAAATGAAAAGCAAAGTATATTGAGATCTCATAATATAATTGCAGAAAACTGAAGAGAAAATCTTTTTTTTGTTTGTTTGCTTTTAATGAGTCCTTTATTCATTTAAAAAAATGGCCAAAGAGGTAAGGGTGAGGTCTTTTTTTTCTTTTAAATGGTTTTTCTTTTTTCTTTTGAGAGAGAGTCTCACTCTGTTGCCCAGGCTGAAGAGAAAATCTTAAAAGTAGTCAGATAGGGAAAGAGATCAATTCCTTCAAATAAGCAAAGATTAGATTGATAACTGATTTCTCAACAGAAATTAGAAGACAATGCAATTATATCAAACATCCTTTCAAGAAGGAAGATAAAATGAAGACATTTCTTTTGACAAAAAAATACAGAGATTTTCATCATCAGCATTTTTTTAAAGGTGGGGTCTCTCTCTGTTACCCAGTACAGTGGCACAATCATAGCTCACTGTGGTAACCTCAAATTCCTGGACTCAGGGATCCTCCACCTCAGCCTGCCCAGTAGCCAGGACTATAGGCATGCACCACCACCCTGGCTAATTTTTTTATTTTTTGTAGGGACTGGGTCTTGCTATGTTGCCCCATGCAGTCTCGAACTCCTGGCCTCAAACATCTTACCTTGGCCTCCCAAATTGCTGAGATTACAGGAGTAAGCCACCACACCGAGCCTATCACCAGCACATTTGAACTAAAGGAAATACTAAAGTATGTTCATCAGTCAGAAAAAAAACGTTTCCAGATGGAAAGCTCAGAGAAGTTGGAAGGAATTAAGGGCAACAAACAAGGTATAGATATGGGTAAATGGGTAGTATTGGTAATTATGACTGTATAAAGCAACAGTAAGAATAGTGTCTTATAGGGTTTACTAGAGAGAGAGAATTAAAATATACAAGAACAGTAACATAAAAATCAAAAGTAGAGTAAAGTAGAGTTAAAATATCACAGAGTCCTTGCATTGTCTGGAAAAGAAGTAAAAGGACAAATTTTTGATAAATCAAGGAACTTTGATAAATCAAGAATGCCCATTGAAATCTCTAAAAATAACTTCTAAAATAATGTATAACTACCAAACTAATGAACAGACGGTTGGGTTTGGGGATGAGGAGGTGGAAATGAAATAATAAAATATACTCAACCAATCCAGAGAAGGCAAGAAATGAGAAAGAAAAAGAACTAGTGGCACAAATAGGAAGCAAATAGTAAATGGCATATTTAAACCCTAACATATTGGTAATCAATTCATACAAAATGCCCCATGAAAAGTTAAGAATTAGCACAAAGAATTTTAAAATATATGTTGCTTCCAAAATACACTTTTAGAAAGATTGAAAGTAAAAGGATGGAAAAGTGATAGCATGCAGTCAGCAAAAATCAGACTTTGAGGCAAAAAGCATTACTCAAAGATGAATGTTCAATAAACTAAACAGTTAAAACAATTCTAAATTTGTATGCACATACTAACAAAGCACCAAATATGTAAAACACAAATTAACATAACTATAAGGAGAAAAAGAAAAATCCATACTGAAAGGTATATTTTAATATACCTTTCAATAACTGATACAACAAACAGAGATCAATAAAGATAAAGATTTGGATCTTATGTGACCTAATTGACATATATAAAATATCTACAGTGCAGAATATACATTCTTTTAAGACACACATGGAGCATTTTTTAAAAATGATCTTATGTTAAACCATAAAGCAAATCTCAATAAATTTTAAAGGATTAAAATCATATAGTAAAATTATGCTAGAAATCAATGACCAGAAAAAACTAGAAAAATTCCTACATGTTTGAAAATTGTGACAGTGATAGTAATTAGAACAATATGGTACTGCCATGAGCATACACAAGTAGACCAGTGGAACAGAATACAGATTCCAGAAGCAGAATAATACATACAAAGATACTTGATTTTTCTAGAAGATAATATAGGATAATATGTTCATGTCCTTACCATGAGAAGATGTCTAAAACAATATACACAACGTATTAGTCATAAAGGAAAATACTGATATACTAGATCATATTAAATTAAGAATGTCTATTCATCAAAAGACACCATTAGATCAATGTGGTAGTGTGCACTTGTAGTCTCAGCTACTTAAGAGGCTGAGGTGGGAGGACTGCTTGTGCCCAGGAGTTTGAAACCAGCCTGGGCAACATAGTGAGACCCCACCTCAAAAAAAAAAGGTGTCATTAAAATAATCTGATAAAGGTATCTACAAAAATACCTATAGCAATTTTATATTTGATGGCAAATTACTAAATGTTTTCCAATGCTATCAGCACTTCTATTTAACTTGAAGTCCTAGCTGGTACAATAAGGCAATAAAAAGAAATAAAAGGCATAAGTATTGGAAAGAAAAAAGTAAAACTGTCATAGAAAATTTAGCCAGGTGTGGTGGCACGTGCCCATAGTCCCACCTACTTAAGAGGCTGAGGCAGGAGGATCTCTTGAGCCCAGGAGTTTGAGGTTGCAGTGAGCTATGATGACACCACTGCACTTTAGCATGGGTGACAGAGTGAGATGCTGCCTCAAAAAAAAAGAAAGAAATCCAACAAAAAAAGAGAAATAAAACTGCCATTATTTTCAGATACCATGACTGTGTACACAGAAAATCCAAAATAATCTGCAGATCAATTGTGTAAACTAATAAGTGAATTTAGCAAGATCTATGGATATGAGGTAATATACAAAATCAATTGCATTTCTATATACCAGCAACAATCAGAAAATTAAAGTTTAGAAGATACCTTTTACAATAGTTTTAAAACATACAAAATGTCTAGGAAAAAATTTAGCAAAAGATATATAATATCTTTACACTGAAACTATAATGCCACTGAGGAAAATTAAAGAAGATCCAAATAAATGGAGAGATATTCCATGTTCATGACTGGAAGACTCAATGTTGTAAAGATGTCAATTATTCCGAAATTGATCTATAGTTGCAACACAATCTGAATCAGGTTTTTTTTTCCTTTGCAAAAACTGACGAGTTGACATAGAACTAAAAATCTTCTGTATATCAAAGGAAACAATCAACAAAATGAAAAGACAACCTACAGACTGGGAAAAAAATAACTGGAAGCCACATATCTGATAAGGGGTTAATACTCAGAACTTATAAAGAACTCTTACAACTCAATAGCAGAAAAACAAATAACCTGATTTAAAAATGGGCAAAGGACCTGAACAGACATTTCTCCAAAGAAGACATAAAAATATTCAAAAGGTATGTGAAAAGGTGTCCAACATCACCAATCATAAGGGAAATACATATTAAAACCACTATGAGATATCACTCTATTACCTAAAAGACAAGAGATAACAAATGTTGGCAAAGGTATGGAGGAAAGGGATTCCTAGTACACTGTTGGTGGGAATGTAGATTGGTACAGCCATTACAGAAAACAGCATGGAGGTTCCTAAAGAAATTAAAAATACAGTTTACCCTAAAACAAAATGGGGTTTGGGGTGTCAACCCCACACACAGTTGAAAATCCATATATAACTTTTGACTCCTCTAAAACTTAACTACCAATAGCCTACTGTTGACTGGAAGCCTTACTGATAACATAAACAGTTGACTAACACGTATTTCATATGTTACATGTACTATATGCTGAATTCTTACAATAAAGTAGATTAAAGAAAATACTATTAAGAAAATCATAAGAGAAAAAATATTTATTATTCATTAAATGGAAGTGGATCGTCTTAAAGATCTTCATCCTCATTGTCTTCACATTGAATAGGCTAAAGAGGAGGAAGAGTTGAGGTTGGTCTTGCTGTCTTAGGGGTGATAGGCAGAAGAAAATACACATACGTGTAAGTGGACCCACAAATTTCAAACACATGTTGTTCGAGGGTCAACTGTAGAACTATCATATGATCCAGTAATCCCACTTCTTGATTTGTACTCAAAAGAGAAGAAATCACTACCTCATAAAGATATCTGCACTCCCATGTTCATTGCAGCATTATTCACAATAGCAAGATATGGAAATAATCTAAATGCCCATTGATGGGTAAATGGATAAAGAAAATGTGGTGTATACGTATATAATGGTATATTATTCAATCTTAAAAAAGAAGATCCTGCTATTCACCAAACGTAGATGGACCTTGACAACATTATACTAAGTGAAATAAGCCAGACACAGAAAGAAAAATATTGCATGGTCTCACTTATATGTCAGATATTTTTAAAAGGACTCAAATAAACAGAGAGAAAATGAAACACTGGTTACCATAGGAAAGATGGGAGGGAAAGGGAAGATGTAGGGCAAAGGATACAAAATAGCCCATATGTAGGACGAACAAGTCTAATCCACATGTACAACATGAGGAATAAAGTTAATAAAATTGTATCATATTAGGGATTTTTTTTTTGTTTTTGAGACAGAGACTCACTCTGTTGCCCAGGCTAGAGTGCCATAGCGTCAGCCTAGCTCACAGCAACCTCAAACTCCTCGGCTCAAGCCATCCTTCTGCCTCAGCCTCCTGAGTAGCTGGGACTACAGGCATGCACCACCATGCCCAGCTAATTTTTTATATATATATATTTTTTAATTGTCCAGCTAATTTATTTCTATTTTTAGTAGAGACAGGGTCTGGCTCTTGCCCAGGCTGGTCTTGAACTCCTGAGCTCAAACAATCCCCCAACCTTGGCCTCCCAGAGTGCTAGGATTACAGGCATGAGCCACCGTGCCCAGCCAGGATTTTTGTTAAATAAGTAGATTTTAGCTGCCCTGAACACAAAAAAGCAATTATGTAAGATGATAAATATGTTAATCTGCTTCACTATAGTAACCATTTTACTGTCTATATGTATCCCGTAACATCATGTTGTAAACCCCAAATATACACAATATAATTTATTTTTCAAAAAACAAACAAGTAACTGACAAGTTGATAAAATTTATGGAAATGCAAAGGCCACAAAAACCTCAGACAATCTTAAAAAAGAAAAGAGCTAAAGGACTTACACCACAGATAACAAGACCTACCATAAAGCTATAAGCAAGTTTAGTAGGTATAAGTAAACTTAATAAGTACTATTTTAAAAACATTTAAAAATAAAACTATAGCTGAAAAATAAAATTAAACCTGAAGACAATTTACGTTGCATAATTCAAGGAAAATGTTTACCTTGGATTTGGTATCAGGAAAAACTGAATCCCTTCATCTAGGTGAACTTACTGATGGTCCATTTTCCTAGCTCTTCCAGGAAAATATAATAAGTATGTTTGGTGCTTAAGTGTAATAATGAACTAATCACAAATGCTTTAAAACATGTATCTTGGCTCTCTTTACCATGCTTCTTATTTATTAGGCATTAAGTAAGCTACTCCGGGCCGGGTGTGGTGGCTCACGCCTATAATCCTAGCACTCTGGGAGGCCCAGGCAGGAGGATTTCTCAAGGTGTCAGGAGTTCAAAACCAGCCTGAGCGAGATCCCGTCTTTACTAAAAATAGAAAGAAATTAATTGGCCAACTAAAAATATATATATAGAAAAAATTAGCCAGGCATGGTGGCAGGTGCCTGTAGTCCCAGCTACTCGGGAGGCTGAGGCAGAAGGATTGCTTGAGGCCAGGAGTTTGAGGTTGCTGTGAGGTAGGCTGACGCTATGGCACTCTAGCCCAGGCAACACAGTGAGACTCTGTCTCAAAACAAACAAAAAGAAAGTAAGCTACTCCAAATTATTGTTTAATATTAATTAAATGACAAAGCTGTGTCTTCAATGCTATAAAATTACTCTCTCTCCTTATTTGCCACAAGGGGGCGAGAAACAGGTAATTCTAAAGCCAAAGCCAGATCCTAGCTAATACAAAATTATTTTGACGACTACTGACAAATCCTGATGTTTACCTGATCAAGTCCTTCCCCAGCTCTCCTGAGATTCTGTAGTTGGTAAACTTCTAGGTTCCTTCCATTATCTTGACAGCACAAATCAATTATAACACAGCCCTGGTCCTCAAAGGCATTGATTTGATGAAAAGTAACAAAAGGTTTGCTGTAGTACAACCCTGGAAGAAGCTGCAGGAGAAAACACAAGCAATGAAAAAGAGATTTATGTTATTTTATTTGAGGAACAGAACCACAAAGTTCAAAATAAGAAAATTAAGAGGATTTCCCCTGCCTTGAAGTGGCAGGCATAGTGTATGTACAAGAAGTAGAATCCAGAATGTAGAAATGAATAGGCTTTAAGCATTGCTTGCTTAAGTCATCTCATCCCATGTCAATCAATAAATTGGGCTTATTTGATACAGACCAATCAACTTTACAACTAACTTAAAAATCCTCATGAAATATGGCACAATGTTTTGAAGGATAAATAAATACTAGACTCCAACTGCATGTTTAAATAGAAAATATATGCTTATGATAAATTAAGTGGCTAATTCTTTGAAAAGTGAACTCATTACTAAAAATTTTTGTAATAAAATTCAGGTAGTTAAGATACTATGTCTTTAGAGAGCTAAAAAGTAGACAAATCTAATAGTGCTATTAATCAGGACTATTAAAAGATATCAGCCAACATGCTTAGACTTTGGTGGGATTATCAGATTCACATATTAAGAAGCCATAAAAGCAACTAAAGCGTTATTTTAAAAGTTACAGAATATCTCTGAATGAACAACACCCTCCTTCACAACTACTATGATATGGAAAAATCCATGCTAAGAGGGTTTCCTGGATGCTATTTTAATTGAATCAGATAATTAAAATGACAAAATCATTTCCTACAATTCTCTAACATGCAAAATCCATTGTAATAATTACATAGCCAGCTCAACCTATAGAAGAAAGTAATATCCTTGATTAACAGTGTCATAGGCAAGTAATGCCCAGTAAAGAGGAAAATAAACCATATGAAAATTTTCCCTTTGTGTCCAGCCATTTTCATGATGGATATACTCAAAATACTCTACCTGTCCAGTGTGTTTATCCACAACATGAAACCGTGTATTATACTGGGGTTCCCAGTTTATGCCATCTGAAATGGCCTTTCCCCGAATTTTAGAAGTGACAATTTTCCACATATTCATCTTTAGAGGCTGCTCAATGAAGATTATGTAGTTCCTTGTCATTCCTAAAAGGTTCCAGTAAATCATAAAATGTTATTTGGCAAACTGGAGTTGTCTGAAATGTGACATTTAGAGGACTTGTCTGAATTCCTGGATATATTACTGCTGACCGAACCAATGCCAGCCAGAAATACTTCTTCACTGTTTCCCAGCTCTGCTGTACATATTTCCTGTTCCTACATTAAAAAAAGGGAACTGTATCTATCATGGGTCAAATGTCTGCAGCTTTCTTTATTTTTTTTTTTTTAATTTAACAAATTTATTTTTTATCTTTTTTTTTTTTTTTTTTGAGACAGAGTCTCACTTTATTGCCCAGCTAGAGTGAGTGCCGTGGCGTCAGCCTAGCTCACAGCAACCTCAAACTCCTGGGCTCAAGCAATCCTGCTGCCTCAGCCTCCCAAGTAGCTGGGACTACAGGCATGTGCCACTATGCCCGGCTAATTTTTTTTTTCTATATATATTAGTTAGCCAATTAATTTCTTTCTATTTATAGTAGAGATGGGGTCTCACTCTTGCTCAGGCTGGTCTTGAACTCCTGAGCTCAAAGGATCCGCCCACCTCGGCCTCCCAGAGAGCTAGGATTACAGGCTTGAGCCACCGTGCCCGGCCTTTATCTTTTTTTTCT